>WNWK01029497.1:0-24359 GCA_009830355.1 Cherax destructor
ATGACAAGATTAAAATTGGTCTGTTTTTAAAATTCGGCTTCTGTCGGGCAAATTTCTCGTTCCGTCGACAAAGTGTATACTTCACTTTTTATGGTTCTTCACACAACCAACATATGGAGAAATAAATTTTTGGAAAAGAGTAAACTCTCCTGATAAGCCTTCTTTTATATACTACGTTTTTTTATAAATGCGATTGAAAATGTGCATCCGGTTTAAAAATTGTACTATGAATACCCTTCCACTCGTTATTCAATTTTAGTTTAAATTTTTTTTTTAACCCCGCATTGACAAAAAAATTCGCTGTACAGAGGAGCTTAAAATTTACTGATTCACCGAGTATATCATACACAGCAAGGGTATATCAGGCTGTATAACACATACATTGCATTATCAAGATCCTGGTTTTACTCCAACCAACAGTCAAAGCAACAAGCAACCACTTTCCCGGGGGGGGGGTCCACTTGTAAACGACACGTACAATGACCCGTCAACGGCTATACCTCGGTATATTGTTTTTTGCCCCAAAGGAGATGCCCTCTCCTTCCTTGGATCCCCCCCAAATACCTCCAATTCATCATGCAGTGTGTGACGTTAAATTTACCGCTTCTACAAGAAGAAGGTGGTTGGAAACACAACGGGGGGACGAAGCACACCCTCAGGGTATATACATTCATATCTCCGGCCCTGATCCCGGGGGATATTCACTTGCATATTCTGGGCTCTTAAAACCCCCCCCGGGTTTTTTTGGTACATGAAGGGGATATTCCTGCCTCTAAACCCCCAAGTAGCATCTTTTTATGCCACGATTTAAAAAATATTCACTGAATTTTCCCCCCTTTCCATCCATCAGAAACACTCGTCTACCCCCCGCCTCGGGTTTCCCAGATAAAATTCCCAAAAATTTCCCCACCTCTTTTCCCCCCGGGTATATAAAACTGGTATATCCCCCCCCTTGGGTATACCACAATTTGTCTGTTTCCCCCTTCCCCAAACCCGCCCTCGGGGAGAAGGGGGGGACGGGTTTTCGGGCCCCCCGGTGGAGATTTTAGAAACTTTTTTTTTACTGTTTTTGGGGCCCCGACGCCCCATCCCCCCCGCATAGCCCCTTTTTAAGGGTAATTCAACCTGCTGTGGCACCCAAAATAATCCCCACTATTCCCCGGATATATAAAAACATTGATATGGAGGAACTGTTGGAGTGGCACTAAATGGCATGAACAGGATCTTCGTGAAGTTGTTAACAGCTCCCTATGAGACATTTTTAGAGCGAACCAAGACAACGTCTCACGGAAAAAGGAAACGTTGCAGGTGCGTTAAAAAGGATGTGTAGGGCACCTACACGGGGAAAAAGGTTAAAAGGGGAAATGTCCTTTTTTGGGGGGGAATCAAATGGATGTGGGACGTGTCTTCAGCGAGTGGGGGACAAAAATCTGGCAAGGGAAAAGAAAAAGTGGAGTGGGGGCCCCCTGGAGGGTTTCCCCGGGGGGATCTTTCATTAAAGTTTGTCTTTAAGGGGCCCATTCCATCTTACATCATTAGGTTTTTGGAGTTTTGAGAAGTGTACGTGACTTGGGAAAAAAGGAGGGGGGCAAGAATGGGAATTTTGATCATGAGGGCGGATTGTTTGCGGAGGGGCCCAAAACAACCCGGGGGCAAACAAAAGACCCCCCCCAAAACCTAAGGGAAAAAGTATGAGGGGGGGCTGGTGATGAGGGACAGCAAAAAGGGCCCCGGGGAGCTGGGGAAAAATGGGGGGGGGGTGGGGGGGGAACCGTGCCACCCCATGGGCCCCTACTTTGGAGAGAGGGGGGAAAAAAAAGGAGGTTGGGAATTTGGAAAGGGGGGAAGGCATGGATGTGCCTGGGGAAGTGATTCAGGGATTACTGGATGATCCATTACAGGTGTTTATTTGGGGGGTGGGGATTTGGTGGAGGAGGCACGAGTTGGGATTGACTTGGGGCGGGGGGAGTCCTGAGGTAGCATTGGTGCGTGAGTGGCCCAAAGTGGAGGTGCATCAAGTGATAGTGGGGACATGAGGGGGGGGGGGGCGGGCCTTAAAACATCGGGACGGTCGAAGACCGGGTGATATTTTGACCCGGGGCCCCGAGGGTCACGAAGAAGCCTTTGGTGGAAGTAAGGGGGGAAGGGGCAGGGAGGGAGTTGGTAAGAGATGATGGAAAGGGTGCTCCCCCGGGGAGCAAAAGTGTGGGAAGGGGGGGGGTAAAGGGGATAATGTCACAGTCCGTGCAGAGGTCGAAAGGTAAACCCACTCATTTATATTCCAGTGCCAAAAAATTAATGTAAAGGGTTGGGGGGGCAGAGGTAAAGGGCGGGGGGTGGGGAATTTTTAGACGGTATGGGGGAAAAGGGGGGGTTTCCCACAGGGGGCACAATTATAGATGTGGACGTGAATTATGTTTGCAGGGAAGGGGGGTGTATGCAGGGTCTTCGGGGGAAATTAAAAAAGGGGGGGTGGCAGTGGTCATTAGCACGTCCCCCCTTTTTTTCCCCCCGAGCGTTAGAGGGGGGGGGGGGGGCGGGGGTAAGGGTGGGGGGGGTTGGGGGGGGGAAAAGGTTTTTTTCGTAGGGGTTTATAGGGGCCGGGGGGGTTTTTCGAAGAGTGAAAATTGTTTTTTTAAAAGATTACATGGGGGGGGCATTGGGAGGTTTCCGGGGGGGGCAATATTGGGGGGGAATTTTAATAGTGTAATTAAAAAAGGGGTGTGGAACCTTGGGGAGGGGGGATTGGGGGGGCGTTGGGGGATTTATTGAGTAGTGCGGTTTTTGGGGGGGGGGAGGGGGTGTTGTTGTGGAGTATACTTTTGTTGGGGGAAAGGGGTATGCGGCGCGTTTGGTTTTGGGATAGGGGCGGGGAGGGTGGTTGTAGGGGGGGTGCAGATTTTTTTATGTGGGATTCCCCAGATCAAAAGGGGGGTTCGGGGAGATGTGATTGGGAAGGGGGGGATTAGGTGGTATCAGAGTTTTGGAAGCTGAAGGGTGGGTTATTGACTGGCATGGGTAGGGCAGATGATTTTAGGAGGTGGGGGGGGTCATTGGGGGAGCGGGGGGGGGAAAAATGATTTGGGGAAAGGGGGGAGCTGTGCGAAAAAAAGGAATTAGGGAAAATTTAAACCCGGGGGAGGGGAGGGGGCTGGAGGTATGGTCTAAAAAAGTATCTTGGGGGGTTGTTGCAAGGTTGTTATGAGCGGGGAGGTGTGCAGGTGATGGAGGGTTTGAGGTTTAAAAAAAAAGACTAAAATTTAAATGAGAGGTTTAGTTTTCAGAGTGAAAGCGGGATGGATGATGTTTTATGGGGTGACAGACCACCCGGGGATGTTGTGGGCAGGTGTAGGGGCCAGAGGGGCTATGACGATGGGGTTTTCCGGGGTGTGGGGAAATTTTTAAGGATTCAATGGGGGCAACGTTTACGGACGACTGAGGCGATGGGGTTTACGAGATAAGTGGTTTGAGGCGTATTTGAGGAGCAAGGGGGGGGGCAGGAGGGGTGAGATTGTAGAGGAGGGTGGGGAGGGGTTTTTGGGGGGAAAAAAGGACAGGTTGTGTCTGAAGGGGAAAAACAGAGGAGGAGGGGGGGGGGCGGTGAATGGAATGAGTGGGGAAAAGGGCCCCCTGGTATGGATGGTATGGTGAATGAATTTTATAGGGTACTTGGGGAAAAGGTTAAGAATGTATGGGGCCCTTTTGATGAATTGTGGGGAAGAGTAGGTGTAAAAGGGGGGAGGAGCGGGGAAAATTTGGTAGTATTAGTTAAGAAGAGTAAAAAAGGGGAACATGGTGCAGAATTATAGCCCCTGAATGCAGATTATAAAATCTTTGCAAAGGTTTTGGGGAACAGATTGAAGAAAAGTATTGCAGAAGGTGATAGCAAAAAGGCAACGTGGGATACCAGGTAGGTGTATGATTGAGGACATGAACGATAAAGGGGGTTTATAGGGGGGGTGGGGGGAGAAGCTTGGACTGGAAGGGGGCATTTTTTTTGTGTGGGGGAGAGGGTTTTGGGGGGTCATGAGAAAACGGGGGGTTTGGGAGGGGTAGTTAGGGGGGTAAAAGGGGGTGTAGGGGGGGGTACTGTGCGGGGTGCAGGTAAAAGGGAAAATTTGGGAAAAAGGGGTACGAAGGGGTGGGGTTTTTTAAAAGGGGGTGTCCATTATCCCAGATATTTTTTTGCGTGCAGGGGTCCCTTTTCCCCGGATGATTGTAAAAATGTGGGGGGGGGTGGGATACAGGCAGGGGGGGGGGGAAATGTTTTAGTGGGGTACGTGGACGATAAAACGGGGTTTGGGAGAATGGAAGAGGGATTGAAGATTTTAGGGGGCTCTAAGGGTTTTTTGTACCCACGGGTTTTTAAAAAAGGGGCCCCAAATCCATTTGTTGGAGGTAGGGCATGGATTGGAGGTAGATTGGCTGAGAATATGGGGGGGTTATTGGGGGTAGTCTGAAAATTTGTGGTATTATGGGGGTGACAGTATGGGGGCCGGGGGGGTGAACCTGGGAGGGGGGGTGCAACTAGGGGGAAAATGGGTTTGGGGGTTGGGGGCGGGGGATTTTTTCCTTATCAGGGGGGTAGCGGTGAAAGTGCTGATCTACAGTAAACTGTGGCCGGGCGTGGTTTCCCTCTGATGCAGGAAAAAAGGTGTGAGAGGGGGGTTTGGGGTGAGGGTTTTTAAACATTTGGGCTTTTCCCTTTTGGGTTGGGGGGAAAGGGGGTGGGGTTGGGAAGAGTGGAGTTAGGGGGGGTTTTTTTTGGGTGGAAAGGAGGGGGTTATGTGTTTGTTTGTGGAACGGGGGATGGTGCGGCTGGGGGGACTGAGGGCCACCGTGGGGGGGGTGGAGCGGGGGGGGCGCAGATGGTGGGGGGTGTATCGTTGGGGACGTGTTGGGATATTTGGGGGTTTGGGATTGGGGAGGGGGTTTTAAGAAGTAACATGTTTTTTGGGGTCCGGTGGGGGAAGGATGGGATTGGGGGGGTGGCTGAATACCCTATGTATGATTGGGGGTTTATCTGGGGGTTTGAAAGGGATGATTATGGGGGGAGGGGGAATTAAGTATAGGTTTCTACATGGGGTGGTGGCAGATGAGGCATTGTTATGTCGGGGGGCATTGTTCCCCGGGGGGGTGTTTTTAAAAAATGTGGGTCCAAAAAAAAAGTGATGCATGCTATTTTTTTGTGAGGGCTTTTTGGGGAATGGATAGGGGGGGGTGTTGAGGAAAATGGGGGGGGGGGTATTTCAGTACTGAGGGCAAAAAAGTATGGAAAACGAGGGGTGGGGGGGTAAAAAGGGGGTTTTTTGGGATTTAATGGTGGGGTTTATTTTGTCCTGGGGGCTGAGGGAGCAAGGGGGGGGGGAAAAGGGTTAGAGCTATGGGGGCAAAATGTATAGGGGTAAAAACAGGAATCGGGGGGTATGGGAGTAAATGGGGGCTTCCCTTTTTATGAGTATAGGAACATGGTTTTGCGGGGGGGTATTGTAGACATGAAGGGGCTTGACGTGGGGGGAGGGGAAGCTCATCCTGGTTAAGGGGTGACAGTGAAAAGGGGTTTTGGTTTTTTTAGGTGTAGGTTCTAGGTGGGGGGTGGTTGGGTCATAGTGGGGGGGGGATTTTAATTATCAAGGAACTTTGCCCCGGGTTTGGGGGGGTAAGGGGGGGTTTTTAAAAGGGTATGTGTGCATGGAGGGGGGAGATAATGACCAGGGGGGGTTAATGGGGGGAGGGTTTTGGTTATAGGGGGGTTTAACTTTTTTTTAAAGGGGGTTTTAGTGGGTTTACCTGACGGTTTTTCTTGGTCGGGGGGGGCATGGGTCTGGAGTATGAGTATGGGAGCTTTTGGGTTTTTGACGGGGGAAAAAAAATTAGTTTTTGTACCTGTTTTGTATCGTTAAACTATCATAAAAAAGGGTTTTTCAGTTTAACATTGTGCTTTTTACGCATACGTGAAAAATAGTATTTCCTATAACTGTTATTTTTTTTTTTGGGTACTGTTATGTTTAATTGTATAAAAAACCTTTTTGGGGAATATTAAACCCATAAATTGAGGAGTAAAAAAGTTGTAAGTTAAAAAATTTACCTGAGGAGTGGTGACGACTATCAGTATTTGTGTGTTAGGATAGATATATTTTTTTAAATGAAAATGATAAGACCTTTTCGAACAACCGGATTTTTAAAAATTCATGTTGTAACTGAGTACATTATCAGTTAGTTTTTTATATTAATATATGAATATATGTTGTTTGTTAATATGATTTCTGACAGGTTTTTTGGGAATGTAGGGGGGGGGAAAATTTCCCCAAAGGAAAAAAAAAAAAAAAAAAAAAAAATTTTGCTTCGGGGATGTCACAGTGACCTGGGGATCAAGGAGGCTTTATTGTTCCCAGAGCCACCCCAATGGGATTTAATCCTTTCCCCAGAATGGCAGTAGGGGTTTTGATGGTCCCATAAGAAGGGGGAAAAAGGTCCCAGGGAAAAAAAAAAGGTTTTGATGGCCCGTAAAAAGGGGGAAAAGGGTTTTTTGATCTTTTTTTGACAAAGGGGGGGTTCAGGGCCCCCCAACCCCTAGGGAAAGGGGGCACTTCATGGCCTCAAAGGTGGATCTTTGATGGTACCATGACAAGGAAGGGTTTTTTTTTCGGGTTTTAAAATAAGGGAAAAAGGGAGGGTCGGGGTTTTGGTGCTATCATGAAAGGGGGGAAGGGGAAAATTTTTAGTGCCCCCATGTAAAAGGGGGGGGGTTGTGGTGACCCCTTTTGGGGGGGATCTTCGGCTGCCCCAAAAAGGGGGGGGAGGTCTTTGATGGTACCTAAAAATGGGAAAAAGGTTTTTATGGTACTATAAAAAAGGGGAAGGGTTTTGACGGCCCCATGGAAGGGGGGTTTTTTTTATTTATCCATGACGGGGGAAGGGGGGGTTTTTAATTGGAAAAAAGGTGAGAAAGTCCCACGAAAATAAGAGGGGTATGATAATAATTATAATCATTATTCACTGAATGAAATCTGTATGGGGTTAAACCCCCTGGAGAATGGGAGGTAAACCCCCCTGACCTGAGGAAAGGGGAAAACTGAAAGGGGTCGAATCAAGAGCCCTTGGGTAAAAAGAACATAAAAAAGGGAAAAATCTTAATTTTGAACCCTATAGCGTGTCATTGTCGCTCGAGGAGCCCCACATCACCTGCGAAAAAAAAAAATATAATCATTAATATTTTATTTAAATTATTTTTCATTAGGCTTTAATTAAAATTTAAATTTTTTTTTTTTCAATGATATTTTATTTTATAATTTATATTTTAATATTTAATGTTCTTTTTTCCCCAGTAGATTTTAATTATTAATTATTATTTTAAAACTATGATGAAGCCCTAAACCCAGGGGGGGCCAAAAGGACTGGTGAATGGGGATATTTAGGAAGGTTTAATTTTTTTTTTTTATATTTTATTATAAAAAACTTAAAATCTTAACAAAAACATCACAAATTATCACATAAAATGTGACTAAACAAATTACGTAAGAAACCCCCTTAAAAGGTAAGCACAAATGCTTTAACATATTTTGACAAAACTATTCATGGTTCACAAAAAACCATCAACATTAACTTACATCACCAAAAGTGTATATTACAAAATCCAACAAATACTATTATCAATATGACATTAAACTGCCATAAAAGGGTTTTTTATACTATAAAAAAAAAACAAAACCCCATTTTTCTTTCTTGCCCACCTGAAACAATACTCAGTCAAAAAAAATCCCTACATTATTCCCCTTTATGAAAAACATATGTGATACACCTTACATGGTATTTATATTATTAAGTCACATTCACATGTGACCCCAAAAAATTTTAAACCTAAATTTTTCAAAAAAAAAACGCCCCAAACGCTTAAATATATTTAGACCATAACCTAAAACGTTTAACACAGACCCATCACAAAAAGGGGAAAACTTAATTTTGAACTTACCTATAGCGTGTCATTGTCGCTCGAGGAGCTCTCACACTCACCTGCGTAAAATAAAAAAAAAAATCATTAATATTTTATTTCATTATTTTTTTTTAGGCTTTAATTATACTAAAATTTAATTTTTTTTTTTTCAATGATATTTTTTTTATAATTTATATTTTAATATTTAATGTTCTGTTTTTCCCCTAGATTTTAATTATTAAATTATTATTATTACTATGATGAAGCCCTAAACCCACAGGGGGCCAAACAGGACCGGGGGAAAGGGGGATTTTTTGGGAAAAAAATTAAATTACAAAACAAATTATACAACTAAATTATATATATATATATATATATATATATATATATATATATATATATATATACAAAATATATATATATATATATATATGTCAAATTTTTGGGAAAAAAGGGGAATGGCAAAACCCTTTTTTAAAAAATTAAGTCCTTTAAAAAAATTTTTCTTATACGATAAAAGAAAAATTTTTTTTCATTTATTTAATAAAAAGAATTTATAATTTTGTACCAAAAAATTTGAAAACCTACCTAACCTTATTATAACAAGCAAAATATAATTTAGCCAACCCCCAAATTAAATATATTTTAGATACGTTAACATTAAATTAATAATAAACAAACACAATGAAATTTTTTTTTTCTTATGTTCAGAATGATTTTGGCAAATTAATGCATACAAAAATTTTTTTTGTCTTTTGGAAGGTGAGCGTTGCTATTTAACCAAAAACCCCAATTTTTTACCTAATCGGCACGACATATATATATATATATATATATATATATATATATATATATATATGTCGTGCCTTTTGGGAAAAAACTTAATTAAAGAACCCATCTAAAATTAAGTCCTTTAAAAAAATTTTTTTTTATACGTTTAAAGATTTTTTTTTTTCATTTATGTTAATGTAAGAATTTATTATTTTGCCCCAAAAAAAATTTTTGAAAACCTACCTAACCTTATTACAACAACCCCCAATTTAATTTAGCCAACCCCAAAACTAAATATATTTTAGATACGTTAACATTAATTTATTAATAAACAAACACAATAAATATATTTTTTCGTTATTTTAAAAGAATTTTTTTTAAAATTATTGCATACAAATTTTTCCTTGTCTTATATGGCAAGGTGAGCGTTGCTATTTAAGCCAAAATCAAAAATTTCCCCCTTAACCCCAACGACATATATATATATATATATATATATATATATATATATATATATATATATATATATATATATATATATATATATAGGGGGGGGTCCCCTTTTCTGGTGTCAATTGTGGAACCCATTGCCTCGGAAAGTGGATAAAAGATTCCCCAAGGGGAAGAATAGGTTTTTCTTTCTGGGCCATTTGAATTTCCCCTTTTTCCCCCAAAATTTTTTTTTTTTTTTTTTTTTTACAAACTTTATTTCAAAAAAAAAATAAATGGGGAGTAAAACAACATAGATAACTCAGAGCTAATGTCAAATACTTCGCCCCCCCCCCCCGGGGCAGGGGCCGGGTGCCCAGAATACCGGCTTTCCCCCTGGGGATCGCAACAGGGGAGCCTCTAAAAGGGGGAAACTGGTCCCCTTTTGGGCCTTTTGGTTTCTATGATGAGTTTTCCACCCACCCCCTTGAGAAATTTAGGGACACCCCCGCTCCGGGGTCTCCGACCCTATTGGGATAAGGGGGTTATTAAAAAGAGGGAAGGTCTTCATATTTCCGGGTTTTTGGGGGCCCCTGTGGCTGGCAGCTCCCCCCCCTTTGGGGTAAGGAGTGGGCAGGTAGGTGTCTGCTAATGTGGCACAGGGGGTGGGGGGTCCCAAGCAATCTCCCTTTCCCCCTTCCGGGTAGCATGGTGGCTCCATCAGGACGTTTTTTACTTCCATCAGATTTTCCTGCACTTGGGGTTCCTTTTTAGCTGGGAAGGGGGGTGTGGCAGGCTTTCTTTTTGATGTCATTGACCTCCTCATGTCTAGCATACTTCCCTTCTGATTGAAAACACTAGACCAAAAACCCGGGGGGGCGCCTCGCCCTGCCGCAAAAACACCTATGTTCGGGGTGGGGGGGGGTAGGCGAAAAGCAACACCCTGAATGGCCTGTGGGTCGGGGCCGGCCCCCCGAGGGGGAATTGGGGGGCAGCAAAAAAAGGAAACTCCTGAGGTGGTGCCTTCACCGCTAGGAGACGAGCTTTGTCCTTTCCTGAAGCGTTGGTGAGCATTGTTTTGGGCCCCAATTTTTTTTCCTGATCGGTTTTCCCAGTGGGACTGTTTGTGCTCTTTGGGAGGGCTGGTCTACTGGAGGAGTCTGGGATGTCCCACTGCAATTTTTGCTTCAATGAACTTGGGGTCTTTTGCTCCCACCACACCCTCAAACGTTCAGGGACAATCCCCCCTTTATTTTTGGGGAACCAAAGTTTCAGAAATGCAGGTAACGCTACCTGCCCTTTTTCACCCCCATACCCCCCCGTCCCCTTTTGGGGGGGGTTTCCTTCTCCCATTGCTGATCCTCTAGTGACAGATTCAGTGCCTTCTTTTAAAGGGTTTAAACTCAGGTGTGCGTCATACTCGTCAAAATGTTGGGGTTTAAAAAAGGGACCTCAAAATAAGTAGTCTTTAGTAAGACACCTTGTGAGGAGATACAGGGCATCTGGGCATCAAGATCACTTTTCTCTCCTCCATTTTTTTTAGGTCATTCACCCCTTTTCCTTGGGGGGCAGTGTCGATGGCGTGGTGACCCCGGGGGGTCCCGGAGGGGGCCTTTAAAAGGGGTGGTAGTAGTGACTTTGGGAGGATTGTTTGCACCGCATTGGGTTTTCCTGAGGGGTTTGATAATTTCACACTTTGAGGGGGTTTAAAGGGGAGTCCCCAAAGGGTTTCCCTGTTTTCACCCGTTTTTGGTCCTCTTTCAAGGACTCCCCCAAAAAAAACCGCCAGAGTGCCATCCCCCCAGGTACCAGATGTTGGAAAACACCGGATAGGCTGGAAGTTAGTTTCTTACTGCCAAACAGAAAGAAGTGGAGCGAGAGTGGATCACCCTGCTGAACACCCCCCGATGAGGGAACCCATTTAAGAATTTTTGATTAACTAAAAAATTTTGTTCATTTCCAAATTTTTTGGTAAAAATTTTAAAAAATTTTCGGGTTTTTTTGGTATAATTTTATAATTTTTAAATTTATATATATATATATATATATATATATATATATATATATATATATATATATATATATATATATATATATATAAATTATATAAATTATATCCAAAAAAGGCTTTTAAAACGCCTTAAAAAGGTGGAAAATTTTTAAAAATTTGTAATTTTTCTGTATTATTGGTAAATAATTCGATACAATTAGTATAGTGAATAATTTCCCCAAAATTTTTAAGTTAAAAATTTTAATTAGTAGTTTTAAAAAAAAAGCATTTTTTAAAATTTTTTTTAATAAAAAGAAAAAAAGGAAAGGGGTTGTTTGATAATTTTTAAAAAATATAGATGTATAAATTATTTCATGTTGACTAATCTACAGGGTAATTATACAACGAAAAAAATCCGTGTGTTCCAAATCTACGTGTTAAAAAAAAGGAAAAAAAATGCAAAAAAAATACTAATTTTTACAAAAAACATTTCGACACAAAATTTTTTTTTATCCTCCCAAAAAAATTGTGACTTGGACGAAAAGTTGTCAATAAAGGATAGCATTAGAGTGCATTAGCATGGCATTTCATCGTTTACATGTTTCATATTTTTTTTCCCCCATCCACCTAATGGAAGCTTAATGTTCACTTCTCCGCTATACCTTCCCCCCTCTGTTCAACCAGGAAAAAAAAAAATATCAAGACCCTCGCGCACTGCTTTCCCCACTGAGTCTCATTAAAAATAACGTATCAGCCCCGATCGCGGAACGGAAATTTAAAAGGGGAGGGGACTATTTGTTGTTTTGATTAAAACAGGCCCCGCTGGGCTAAAAGGAGGGTAAAAAGCAGGTCCAGCGGGGGTCAAGGCGGGGGGAAAAGGTCCCCGGGCCCTGGGAGAAGAAAAGGCCAGCTAGGGCTCAGGATAGGGTGGGGAACAGGTCCAGCAAGGCCTCAAGGTAGGGGTAGAAGCACCCCCCGCTAGGGCTCAAGGCAGGGTAGAAGCAGGTCCAGCTAGGGCTCAAGGCAGGGTAGAAGCAGGCCCAGCGGGGGCTGGTGGGAGAGGCAGGTCCAGCTAGGTAGAAGAGGCCAGCGGGCTCAAGCGGGAGAGCAGGTCCAGCTGGGCAAAACGGGTAGAGCAGGTCCAATGGGGTCAAGGTAGGGCAGAAGCGGGGGATTAAAGGGCTTCAGCGGGGGTCCGAAGTCCCCCGTGGTTGGTGCTCTGCCTCATTGTGGTTTTTTGGGGGGTTTGGGGGTTTTACTAAGTTTACCTGTACCCATCAAGAATACTTAACCCCTTGATTATTAATGTATTAGATGTAAACTTTAGGTATTAATGTATTAGATTTAAAATATTAGTTAAGGTATTATTATTAAGGTATAACGTATTATGGTAGCGTTTAAGTAAAAATTAAAGGTATTACGTATTATGGTATTAAGGAATTAGATATAAACTTTAGGTATTAAGGTATTATGATATTTGGTATTAGATAATAAGTTATTAAAGTTTAAGGAGGTACTAAGGTAGAAGGAAGGTGTGTACAAAAAATCGCAAAAAAGCAAAAAAAATAATGGAAAGAAACCACTGGGGATGGAAAAAATTAGCCTAGACCTTTCGACTGTTAGCGTTCTTCAGAATTTTGAATGTTGCAAGAGTAGCGACAGGTAGTTGATGGGAAAAACCCCACGATTCGAAACCTTCCTATGAGAATTTTATAGTCTACCGGCTTGCAACGTTACATATCACCTGAAAAATGTGGGAGGTTTTTCATCCCCGGGGGGATATGAAAGGGTTTTAGGGGTTTTCCCCCCCCCCGGCTGTGATCAGGGGCCCATGGATCTAGTGGCTTTTAAAAAGAACATAGGGTTTTTTAAATAAACCCCTCATAAGTTATATTTGGGGACTGATTAGCAACGGATTAATTGGGTAAAAGGATTCAAGGCGTTCAGTGGTAGGGGGGCGCACTCAGCTCACATAGTCAGCTGAGGCGCAAAGGTCGAACCTATGGTTCTATTCCCAGCTGATTGGAAACCTTGGAAATGTTACTCACACCTGTTGTCCCGTTCACCTAGCAGGCCCGCGTTAGTCGACTGTCGGGGGTAGCATCCTGGGCCTTGAAATAACCTGAGGTAGGATAACTTTGCCAGTAAACTGATCTGATAAAAAAAAAAAAAGAGCGGTGATAATGGTTGCCACTTTTTTCCAAAACATAGTCCTCCTTCAAGGGCGGACACCAGGAAACCGGGACATGGCCAGCACTACATGTGTGCCAGGCCCCCCTTACTGTGCCGCTCTGAGGAACTTTTAGTAAGCAGTTCGAGGATCAAGTCCCCGACAGTCATGAGTTAGGAGGATCCACCCGCAGTCATCGGGGGAAAAAAGCAAGGAGGACCCCGTCACCGCAGTCATGCAGTTACGAGGATCCAGTCACCGAATCATGCAGTTAGCGAGGATCCGTCATTCATCCCAACTTCGGGGGAACAAAACGCCCCGCATTGACTACAGTCACGGCTCATAGCCGTGTTACTGTTGAAAATTTAAAGCACTGACGTCATTCACATGTAACTGATAATACAAAGTCACAATGTAAGTGATAGCGCATGACGTCATGTTGGGGATGGGGCACTAATGGACGCCCCACACTTATGAAAAAATTCCAGATGGGGAATTTTTTTCCCCTAAAATTTTTAAATTTTTTTTTCCCCGTAAAATACAGGCGGATGAATACTGGGGATGTAATACTGGCGAAAAATACTCGGCGGATGTAATACTGGCGGTGTAATGGGGATGTAATATCGGCGGTGTAATACCGGGGATTAATACTGGCGGATTAAACTGGGGGGGTGTAATACCCATGTAAACTGGGGGCATGAAAAAGGAATTCTCGGAAAATATCAAAACACTGGTTATTTGTGTACTCACCATTTGTGGTTGCAGGGCGATTCAAGCTCCTGGCCCCGCCTCTTCACTTTTTCTACTAGGTCCTTCTTTCCCTGCTCCAGAGTTTATAAACCCTTTAAACTTTAGGTTCTGCCCACTAGCATTTTTGGTTTTCCACCCCTAAAATTTTATGACTGAAGATATATTCAACATCCCTTTGACTTAGGATTTTTAACTTAACGGCCCCTTTTTTTCTGTGCCCCTTTTTGGAACATCTTGTCTCTGTCCACCTTATTATTCCTCGCAGTATTTTATATGTCGTTATCATGTCTCCCCTAACCCTCCCGTCCTTTTGTGTCGTCAAGTTTCCCTTAACCTTTCTTCGTAGGACAATCCCTTAGCTCTGGGACTAGTCTTGTTGCAAACCTCTGCACTTTTCTAATTTCTTGAGGGCTTGACCAGGTGTGTGTGTGTGTGTGTTATGTGTGTGTGTGTGTGTGTGTTATATGTAACACTTGTATACAACAGAGGATGGGGCATTGGGTCTACTGACCCAGTGTTAGTAACATATTCGGCGATATTTTTTAAACTAAATATTAACTGATCCAAATGACTTACTGCAGACAACGGCGAAAAAAAAAACTTGAAAGAAAACTTGCATTGCAACGTTCTTTGCTAGGTATTATGCTGACAGAGACTATGTTGGAATGAGTGGTCCATCCATCCAGTCTCCCTACACTTGGCATTATGCTAGGCTCGGTCTCATTATACATTCATGACCTTGACAGATGGACGCAGGAGGGATTATTCATCCCTGGAGGGGAGCAAGAGATATTTTGAATACTGCACACCTCCTGCCTAAAGGAATTCGAAGCTCGCCAGTGTTCTGTGACAGAGGTTTCGGTTTCGGTCTGATGTGTTCCCCTTTTTTGGTTCCTCTGGCTCTTTTCGTTGTGTTCTCTGGCTCTTTTCCTGTTGTGTTCTCTGGCTCTTTTCTGTTGTGTTCCCTGGCTCTTTTCGTTGTGTTTCTGGCTCTTTTCTGTTGTGTTCTCTGGCTCTTTTCGTTGTGTTCTCTGGCCTTTTCTGTTGTGTTCTCTGGCTTTTTTTCTTTTGTGTTTCTGGCTCTTTTCTGTTGTGTTCTCTGGCCCCTTTTCTTTTTGTGTTTTTCTGGCCTTTTTTTGTTGTGTTCTCTGGCTCTTTTCTGTTGTGTTTCTGGCTCTTTTCTGTTGTGTTCTCTGGCTCTTTTCTGTTGTGTTCTCTGGCTCTTTTCTGTTGTGTTCTCTGGCTCTTTTCTTTGTGTTCTCTGGCTCTTTTCTGTTGTGTTCTATGGATCTTTTCTGTTGTGTTCTATGGATCTTTTCTGTTGTGTTCTATGGATCTTTTCTGTTGTTTTATGGATATTTTCTTTGTGTTTTTGGGATCTTTTCTGTTGTGTTCTATGGATCTTTTCTGTTGTGTTCTATGGATATTTTCTGTTGTGTTCCTGGCTTTTTATTGTTGTGTTCCCTGGCTTTTTATTGTTGTGTTCCCTGGCTTTTTATTGTCCTTCTCCCCAAGCGGTGGCTTCTTCAACTAACACCTCTGCTGGTGAGACGTTGTAACAATAAAAGCTTCACTATATTAAGTATGTGTTTGCCACCATTATTGTTCTTGTTAGTCATGGAGGTTATGGCGTTGGGAAAAAAATCACTAAAATCCCCACTGGTAATTCAGTGTTTTTGCCACTCTTCTGAAGGTTCAGCTTTACATTAATGTCTTCTTTAATATATGTTTTCAAACAACGTGTCGCGGGCCGCTCTGACAGATTCTCGGTATCTTGTACGTCGTGTTCACGTCTACCCTTGTCTACCAGAAAGGCATTTTAAATCCCTCTCTTTAACTCTGGAATCAGTGTAGGTTCAAACATCATGTCACATGTTCAAAAATTAACACAGTAACAAGAAGTGACATCCGTCTAGAAAGGTGTTTCTGGATCTGCAACAAGGATTTGGAACTATGGCAGATATCAGGAAAGCACTAGGAGGCTAATAAACAATAAGCATGAAGAAAAAGAGGAACTTTGAATAGTCTCCCCGGTTATATATAGAACTTGGGAAGATAAGAAAGGGGTAAAGTATAACACACAGAATATAGTCTAAAAAATTGACCAAAAATAAACAGTCATCCACGGGAAAAAACAAGGGGGACAAAAACATTAGCTAACTCAGCCCCAAACCCCAGGACAGACCCCAGACCCAGCCCCCAGCCATAGTGAACATCTTTTGAAAAGGGCCAAACAGCCATTTGCCTCAATACAGATATAGGGGAGTCCCTTCCGGGGAAAAAGTTGGCCCCATGTCATCAAAGGAGAAAAGCGAAAGAGGAAAACCAAGGAGTGGAAAGAGAGAAAAAACGCAGATAATTCTGCAGATCTTTGGGAAAAACAAAGTCAGTAAATATAGGCAGCCAAAACATATGCAGATTCTATGCTAAAAGGTATGTGCCTTTATGGCAGAGATTGTTGGAAAAACACCCAGAAAATGTGCCAACATGTTAAGGAAAGGAAAGTGTCGGTTTAACAAGAGTGCAGATATTTTCCCTCCAGTGATGTGTAAGCTTCAACACAGTCCAGAGAATGTTATGACATGGTTTCCCAGACCACCATATAGGGAACAGGATACAGAGAAAGGGGAAAGGAAAAGAAAAGAACAGCAATCTTTTTGATATAAGGAGAAACAACCAGATAAAAGAAAGAGACAAAAGGTGGAAATGGTACAGAGGAGACAGATCAGAAAGGGGAAAAAGACAACACAGGCACCAGCTCATCAGGGCTGTATAAACAACCCAAAGTCAGATTGGAGAAACCAGGGTATGGGCACCAGGGGCCATACCAGGTAGGACATCACCAGTGGTACTAACCAAACAAAAAAAGACCAAACATCCCAAATGGTAACCCCCTGCTTCATATTTGCAAATATTCAGGGTCTGAAATCAAATAAAAATGACAAAGTTAGTTATGTTAGTGGACTTTTATCAGAAGCAAATGCCATGTTTGGAGCATTTACAGAAACACATAAAAGGGTGTTTTGGACGGAGAGATTAAGATAGAAAACTATAACATGTATAGATGTGATAGAATTAATAGGTCACAGGGAGGAGTAGGACTCTATAAAAAAGATACTTCTGTTAAAACCAGAAGTTTTGAACCCATGAATGATATAAAAATTTCTGGCATTAAAGTGGAAAAAAGAATCTAGAATTATCCTAGTATACAAACCACCATCAGCAACTCCCCGGAGGAATTCACAGAGCAGTTAAAGAAGATAATAGCTATCTGGATATTAAGAATCCCACCCCAAACATTTTAATCCTTGGAGATTTTAATCTCCCTCATGTAAAATGGAAGATGAGGCACCATAATGTTATACCAGAAATAACTCCTGGAAGCCCCCTTTGGCTCAACAGGCACATACCAGGGAACTAATGAGGCTTTGTGAAAAGTACTCACTAAACCAACAGATAATTGATCCCACTAAAAAATGAAAATACCCTGATTTGATATTCACAAACAACGAGAATTAATCAAGACATAACATTTAAAAACAATATACTCTGACAAACATCATAGAAGTTAAAACCCTAGTATTAACTCAGGGTTAGGGAACTGGACACTAATGTTAGAGACGGAATGTTCAGTAAGTTTAATTTTAATAACCATAGAATTGACTGGGAAAAAATAAACCAAGAGCTATCAGACATATCATGGATCGACATGAGCACCCTAAATCCCCACCAGTGCCTAAGAAGCTGAATACAGAAGCATACAAGGTATGTATGAAACACGTACCATTGAGGAAACCCCGAAGAAGATCAGATATAAGAAGCGAGGAGATGGTACAGGAAGAAAACGGGTTACGGGTTGCTGAAAAACACAGTTATGTTGGAACAGAAGAGAGATAGCCTTAACCGAGAGATCACGGAATTAGAGCAAAACTTAAGATGTCATACCTGACGAAGAAGTACAAAGGGCAAAGAATACAATATTGCAAGAAACCCAAAATATTTCTACTCCTATGCAAAATCCAAGCTAAGAACTACCTGTAGAATTGCCATTATTGGAGGAGATTCGTATACGGACGATGAACAGGAAATGAGTGAAATTCTAAAAGAACAGTATGAGTCAGTGTTCAGCAACCCACTAAATGACAGCAAGGTAGAAAATGCAGAAATATTTTCACTCCAGCAGAAGGCTGGCAGACCACCTAACCGACATTAGTACAAATCCCATAGATTTCGAAAAAGAAATGGCCAACATGCCCACTCACTCAGCACCTGGACCAGATTCATGGAATGCTTTATTTATAAAGCAGTGCAAAAGTACCATTAGCAAGAGCCCTTAGTATTCTGTGGAGAAAGAGCTTAGATCTAGGTGAAATTCCAGAGGCCTTAAAGAGTGCAGACATAGCTCCTTTTGCATAAGGGAGGTAGTAGAGCACTAGCTAAAAATTACAGACCAGTAGCCCTCACTTCTCACATCATAAAAATCTTTGAAAGAGTGATGAGACGACAGATTACAAAGTTCATGGACCAGCACAACCAACATAACCCGAACCAGCATGGCTTTAGAGCGGGTCAGATCATGCCTGTCACAGCTGCTGAACCATTATGACAGAATTACAGAGGCATTGGAGGACGACCAAAACGCAGATGTGATTTACACAGATTTTGCAAAGGCGTTTGACAAATGCGATCATGGAGTGATAGCGCACAAAATGAGGGCCATAGGCAACGAGAAGGTAGGCAGATGGATTTTTGAGTTCCTAACACAAAGAACACAAAAAGTAGTAGTGAACAGGGCAGATCCAGCATCAGGAGGTCAAAAGCTCAGTGCCCCAAGGCACTGTCCGGCCTCTGCTGTTTCTAATCCTCATAGCAGACATAGATAAAAACACCCAGTACACTTTTGTATCATCATTTGCAGATGACACTAAAATAAGCATGAAAGTCACTACGGTAGAGGACACTGAAAAAGTACAGGAGGACATAAGCAGGGTCTTCCAATGGGCAGTGGAGAACAACATGACGTTCAATGGTGATAAGTTTCAGCTGCTTAGGTATGGAAAAAATGAAGAACTCAAAAGGAACACTATATACAAAACGCAAGAGGGTCACCACATAGAACGAAAGGAACACGTAAAGGACTTGGGAATAATTATGTTGCTGATCTGTCGTTTAAAGACCATAACAAGACAAAGATCACAACAGCCAGGAAGATGACGGGGTGGGTATTGAGAACTTTCAAAACAAAGGGAAATAATGCCGATGGTGACACTATTCAAATCGCTAGTGCTCCCTCCTTGAATACTGCTCAGTGCTGACGGCCCCGTTCAGGGCAGGAGAAATAGCAGAGCTGGAACAAATCAGAGATCGTTTACGGCTCACATTGAGCCATTGAAACATCTAAATTATTGGGAACGCCTTCAAGTCTTGAACATGTACTCATTGGAGCGGGAGGAGAAGAATACATGATAATATATACATGGAAAGTACTTGAGGGCCTGGTCCCAAATCTGCACACTGCCATAACAACATACTGGAGTGAGAGATATGGGAGAAAGTGTAAAATAAATCCAGTGAGGAGCAGGGGTGCGGTGGGGACAATACGGGAGCACTGTATTAACATCCGGGGTCCCAGACTATTCAACATCTTACCAGAAGATATCCGAAACACGGCTGGAACCAGTGTAGAAGCCTTCAAGAGGAAACTGGACAAATATCTTCACCAGGTGCCAGATCAACCAGGCTGTGATGGATATGTGGGGCAGCGGGCCTCCAGCAGCAACAGCCTGGTTGACCAGGCAAGCACCAGACGAGCCTGGCCCATGGCCGGGCTCAGAGAGTAGATACTCTCGAAACTCTTCAAAGGTATATCAAAGGTATATCAAAGGTACATTTGAGTAATTTAACATTCATGATCAGGAGGGCGGCGGCTCGACGCTGGTGCTGAATTTAAGACTGATCTAACATACGCTGTTTACACGGAGAGGATCTTGTATTGAGGTTCCTGAAGGCGGAGCTTCGCTACCCTAAGTGCCGATGTCCAGATAATACCGTCGATGTGGTGTTTCTCTGTTGTTGATGTGCTCGGTATGAGGTTCACTCCATGATCCCTATTATTTGATAAATTTTTGTGATTTCTTTCTTCCTGTGTGTGTGTGTGTGTGTGTGTGTGTGTGGTTGTGCGCGTGCGCGTGATTGTGTGTGTGTGTGTTGGGACGGGGGAGCCCGCACGCGTAGGACAGACACCGGCATTCTGTATTCAAATTTCTCCAACAAATATATATATATATATATATATATATATATATATATATATATATATATATATATATATATATATATATATATATAACGTATATATATTGTAAGCACGAACAAGTGGTATTAATCAATAACACTTGCGACTAGCCAAGGACACGAACCCATGTTGTTTTGGCCCGCCTCTTTGTGAGCGAAAACCACATGACGCCACTTGTTCGTTGTTGCAATAATATAAAATACTGCTCGTTGAGGCTAGTACACCAAACAAGGAGTAGAAAAAATTAGCTCAGGGGCACCCACACCACCATATGTCCTCGATCACGGTAAAACACCTAGCTCTGCTGGGTGCATGATTCTTGTAGGATTTGGTGGTCCTATGGGTTAGATCGTCATGTGGTTTTCGCTCACCATGAGGTGGGCCAAAACAACATGGGTTCAGTCCTTAGCTAGTCGCAGTTATAATTGATCAATACAATTTATATATATATAATTTCGTTAGTACCATAGGTGAATTGTTTCTCATCCAGTCTGGTAAGCCTTCACAGAGTACCTGTATATCTTAAAGTTTTAGCCGCTCTGTTTTTTATTTTAATGGTGTGTTAACATCGTCCACTCTTGACCATACGAGACAACATAAATCCCTTAGTGTATGTCCTTCACCCAGCCTCAACTGTTCCAGATATCTATGAACATTCTCGACTAGCCCAGTCCTTAACAAAAGTAAACTGTGGGAGACTGAACATCGACGCTGTGTTATCCAATTGCTCTCAGACCTAATGAGACTTTCCCTCTCATCAGGTATATTAAACAAGATAGCCTTAATGTTTTTTTAATTAATGCCTCCACTTTGGTATTTCTTTCAATGGGATTCCGCGGCATCTTTACACATTAAATTTAGGTATGTTTTCCAAGAATGGTCTATCAACAATTATTCTCCTGTAAATGGAACCCTCAACTCCGCTCGATGGAGTTAATGGCGCAGGCCACTCCATAGATAAGGTCTGAAGGCGCTAGGCAGGAGCTCCCTCGGGTTAAGGCAGGGTTGCCCAACGAGGGAGCATTTAGCACAGCATGCAAATAAGGGAAATTGAATATTTCTCCAGTAGGAGAAACACTTGATACATCAGGTAAAAACTATAGTGGCTGAAGAGTTAGATCCATTACTGGCAGTACTAGACACGAGTAGGAACTATAGGCGCCACCAAAAAGGGGCTATGGAGATGTGCACAGCAGGGGGGAAGTGAGGATTACTCACAGCATGTGTCACATCACTATTAAACAGAGTTAAGATAAGGAAACATCCTTCTCCTCAACATAAAATGGGTTATTAAAATATGAGAAATGGGTCAGTAACAGCCAGGGTTGAGGAAGTTTGTACTCCTTGAAGTAACAGCAGTGGTAGATAACAACTAGGAGTAACCGTGTTTAATAATGTCCTGAACCTTTTGCACTGGGGGAAATATTTGTCCCGAAATTTGGGCATATTGGTATTTATTCCTTAACTCTCTACTACTAGAATATTTGCCCCTAATTCGTATTACTGAATTATTTCCCCCAGGTTTTTGCTTATTTATTCCCGAATCTTGCACTGGGATTTTATTACTGGACCCTTCACTTGTTCCTAGTAAAGAATCACTCAGATTTCCTTTATTACCTGACATCGTATCTAATACCAACTTAACCTTAATCCCACTTGACTTTAATTGCACTGTTCACCGTCATGCTACGCGAATTATTTTTTTTTTTTATTACAACTGAGTAACACACCTCTCTCACATATAAATATATCTGAATATCAACGAATAACAGCAGATCAGCTAACGGGTCTGGTAAGTAGAAAAAATGCAAAAAACACAACAAGGTTTCGGGCTTACGGTCAGGGTCGCGTCTTCACACTTCATAACTCACATAACACTAATTTCGAATTTCTTTCGACAGGTTATCAATCACAAAGCAACAAACCAAGGCAAAAAAAAAATATTGAAGCTTTTTAGTAAACACAAAAAACACGTGAGCCGCGTTTATCGCTAAACCGCTAAACGCTGCCATCATTGAGAACGTTGCTCGCATTCTACCCTCTGTATATATTATATATACCACCTATTAGGATTAGACAGTATAATAATCTATGTGACATGTCAAGATATCTTATTAATGAAAAAAGATACCAGATATATTCCTGGGTAAATTTTGGGGCCTAGTTCCCGGGGGCCTTTTTGTTATGCATATGCTCTCCCTACCCTTACAGGATGGTCATGGGGTGCATCATAAACAACTTCGGTAAAACCCAAAAATCTAATCTACAAAGGTTTGATATATTACCGCCTAAAAGTTCGTTAAACATAGAGCCATTATTCCTGGCTTTTACTTCCATATATTACAGTATTATCCACAAGACAAAAATTCCGATTAGCTGGGATACTCCTTTCCTAATTAGTATCACATACGAGGCTTAAAAAAAATGGACAAATGAGTACAATTTACTGAATAAATTAAGTAAAAAGGACACAAGGCAACTAATGTACATTTTATTGTGGCAACGTTTCCTCCCAGAACCTTTGTCGCCTTACAAACAATACATGGACACAGAGGGGTATATATAGGTTTAAAAATGAGGTGTAATACTAGGGTGGTAGTAGTGATATAAGTTGTAGTAGTAAATACAATAAAATACTATAAAATGTCACATTAGTTGCATTTGTGTCCTTTTATTTAACATTGTCGGTAATTCTACCAATATTAATACAATTTACTGAATAAACAAAATGGGGAATACAGTTTTACCTTACATCTCACAAAAAAACCTTCAGAATAAATATTATATCTTATAACACTTTGACTATAGGAATTTTACAAAAAGGGAACTGATACCTAGTATCACTTTAAGCCACCAGCTGACCAGAGATCCCTTACCTGGACAAGACACACTCTGAGCTGTCCCGAGCTTAACTCCTTTCTGGCCAGAGTTCTGCACTGGTCAAAGCTCTCCAGAGCTGTCACTACACCAGGCACTCTTTCTCCGTTCCCACCTCCCTCTCCCGTACAGGAAGAACAATATGTTATGGCATGAAAACAAAGTGTCGGGCAAGTGATATACTCAAAAACATTGTTGGAATGTTTCCTTAGGAATCATTCTGAATGATCAGGCTAAGACCCTGTGTGAGGTGGTGTGTGTGTGTTAGATACCATTTTGTCCTAGGCACATGTCGATTGAAAACTTGGCCTGTTTGTATGTGTGTGTGTGTGTGTGTGTGTGTAGGAAACACTTAAATGTTGCCCGGTCGGGGAAATTTAACCCGGGCCCTCCGTGCGTGTGTATGTGGGGGTATATATATATATATATATATATATATATGTGTGTGTGTGTGTGTGTGTGTGTGTGTATCACTTGTTCTGGGGCAGAGGTCGATTCACAGCTCCTAGTGGTGAGAGGATGTGGGTGGGTGTGGGTGGTGGTGGGAGGGGGGGAAGGGGTGGGTGGTGAGGGCTGTTGTGTACTCACCAGGGGTGCAGGGGTCGATTCTGGCCCTGCCCCCCCCTCTTCAATGGCCGCCTTCAATTTCCCCTTTCCCATGAGCCTTATCATCCTCTTCTTGAAGCTATGAATGGATCCTGCCTCCACTACATCACTTCCCAAGCTATTCCACTTCCTGACCACTCTGTGACTGAAGAAACTTCCTAACATCCCCGTTCATCTGAGTCTTTCAACTTCCAACTGTGACTCCTTTTTTGCTGTGACCCATCTCTGGAACATTCTGTCTCTGTCCACCTTGTCAATTCCTCTCAGTATTTATTGTCGTTATCATGTTCCCCCGGGTTTCTCCTGTTTCCCCAGTGTCGTCAGGTCGTTTCCCTTAACCTCTCCTCGTAGGACATACCCCTTGCTCCGGGACTAGTCTTGGTTGCAAACCTTTTCACTTTTCTAGTGTGTGTGTTCTCCAGTTGCTCACCTAGTTGTGGTTGCAGGGGTCGAGTCATAGCCCTGGCCCCCCTTTTTTTCACTGGCCGTTATTGGGTCACTCTCCCTGCGCCATGAGCTTTATCTACCTCTTTTAAAG
>WNWK01029498.1:0-24357 GCA_009830355.1 Cherax destructor
GGGGAATAATAATGTCCCAATCGCCGAGGAGTAAGGTGTTTCTTGCTGCGATTCATGGTGGACAAGGCGGACTGAAATGGTGTTCCCACAATGCACCACTGGCTCCCCGATTTTTTTCCTACTGCGCACACTGACCACGCAGAACCATTCTCTCACATGTAGGCCTACCAGCGATTTCCCGCTCGATTTGAAGCCGCTAGAATTTATGCGTACTAGTACGTCAAACGCCCTGGCGCGTAAGCCGTACTAGTACGTCAAAAACCCTGAAAGGGTTAATAAACAACAATACCAACCACTCCAACACTATATTTTCCCCCTGCTTTTAACATTTCTGTCATTATCCCGTCAGTTCCAGCTGCTTTACCCCCTTTCATTCTACGTAATGCCTCACGCACCTCCCCCACACTCACATCCTGCTCTTCTTCACTCCTAAACGATGTTATACCTCCCTGGCCAGTGCATGAAATTACCGCCTCCCTTTTTTCATCGACATTTAAAAGTTCCTCAAAATATTCCTGCCATCTACCCAATACCTCCAGCTCCCCATCTACTAACTCTCCTACTCTGTTTTTAACTTACAAATCCATTTGTTCCCTTGGCTTTCTTACCTTGTTTATCTCACTCCAAAAATTTTTCTTATTTTCAGCAAAATTTCTTGACAGAGCCACTCCCATTCTTTCATCTGCTCTTCTTTTGCACTCTCTCACCACTCTCTTCACCTTTCTTTTACTCTCCATATACTCTGCTCTTCTATTAACACTTCTGTTTTGTAAAAACCTCTCATAAGCTACCTTTTTCTCTTTTATCACACCCTTTACTTCTTCATTCCACCACTCACTCCTCTTTCCTCGTACACCCACCCTCCTATAGCCACAAACTTCTGCCCCACATTCTAATACTGCATTTTTAAAACTATCCCAACTCTCTTCAACCGACCCCCCCCACTACTCATACTTGCACTAGCCCACCTTTCTGCCAATAGTTGCTTATATCTCACCCTAACTTCCTCCTCTCTTAGTTTTTACACTTTTACCTCTTTCTTACTTGCTGTTGCCATTTTTTTTTTGTCCCATCTACCTTTTACTCTAACTGTAGCTACAACTAAATATTATTATTATATTTTTATTAACACATCGGCCGATTCCCACCAAGGCAGGGTGGCCCGAAAAAGAAAAACTTTCATCATCATTCACTCCATCACTGTCTTGCCAGAAGGGTGCTTTACACTACAGTTATAAAACTGCAACATTTACACCCCTCCTTCAGAGTGCCGGCACTGTACTTCCCATCTCCAGAACTCAAGTCCGGCCTGCCGGTTTCCCTGAATCCCTTCATAAATGTTACTTTGCTCACACTCCAACAGCACGTCAAGTATTAAAACCATATGCCTCCATTCACTCCTATCAAATACGCTCACACATGCTTGCTGGAAATCCAAGCCCTCGCACACAAAACTTCCTTTACCCTCCTCCAACCTTTCCTAGGCCGACCCCTACCCCGCCTTCCCTCCACTACAGATTTATACACTTCGAAGTCACTCTGTCTCTGTTCCATTCTCTCTACATGTCCAAACCACCTCAACAACCCTCCTCAGCTCTCTGGACAATCGTTTGGTAATCCCGCACCTCCTCCTAATTTCCAAACTCCGAATTCTCTGCATTA
This sequence comes from Cherax destructor, assembly GCA_009830355.1. NCBI lineage: Eukaryota > Metazoa > Arthropoda > Malacostraca > Decapoda > Parastacidae > Cherax > Cherax destructor. The sequence continues at coordinate 1,663 of WNWK01029498.1, forward strand.
TATTCACACCACACATTGACCTCAGACATGACATCTCCACTGCCTCCAGCCTTCTCCTCGTTGCAACATTCATCACCCATGCTTCACACCCATATAAGAGCGTTGGTATAACTATACTCTCATACATTCCCCTCTTTACTTCCATGGACAAGGTTCTTTGTCTCCACAGACTCCGAAGTGCTCCACTCACCCTTTTCCCCTCATCAATTCTATGATTCACCTCATCCTTCATAGACCCATCCGCCGACATGTCCACTCCCAAATATCTGAATACATTCACCTCCTCCATACTCTCTCCCTCCAATCTGATATCCAATCAGATTAATGATCCGATATATCCGTTGCCCCTCTATAAACATGTACATCCTGAAGCCTACCCATCAACCTTTTATCCACCAATATATAATCTAACAAACTACTTTCATTATGTGCTATATCATACCTTGTATACTTATTTATCCTCTTTTTCATAAAATATGTATTGCTTATTACCAAACCTCTTTCTACACATAGCTCAATTAACTGTTCCCCATTTACATTTACCCCTGGCACCCCAAATTTACCTACTACTCCCTCCACAACATTTTTACCCACTTTAGCATTGAGATCCCCAACCACAAGTACTCTCTCACTTGGTTCAAAACTCCCCACACACTCAACATTTCCCAAAATCTCCCTCTCTCTCTCTCTCTCCTCTACACTTCTCTCTTCTCCAGGTACATAAACACTTATTATAACCCACTTTTCACATCCAACCTTTATTTTACTCCACATAATCCTTGAATTTATACATTTATATTCCCTCTTTACCTGCCATAACTGATCTCTAACTCTATTTGAAACCCCTGACCTAATCCCATTTATTTCTCCCCACTGAAACTCTCCTACCCCCTTCAGCTTTGTCTCACTTAAAGCCAGGACATCCAGCTTCTTTTCACTCATAACATCGACAATCATCTCTTTCTTATCATTCGCACAACATCCACACACCTCCTTTCTTATGTTCTTATTTATTGCAGTGATTTGAGTTGCCAGTCTTTGCTAACCCATGTTGTTTTTTCGAGGAAACAGCGAGAGACCATGAAATAAATTTGTAGTGATATGGTTTGTCGGTCTTTGTTAACACTTGCTATTATTTTTGCAGGGAAGCAGCGAGAGAATGTCGCGCCAAGAAGAAGGAATATATCAAGTGTCTGGAGAACAGAGTGGCAGTGCTAGAGAACCAGAACAAGGCCTTGATTGAGGAACTCAAAACGCTGAAAGCCCTCTACTGCCAGAACAGTTGATACCCGAGGACGGGTAAACATCGTAGCCTTTCCGAGGCCATGGCGCAGGTTACCCTCTGCAGTGATCCAGCTTGACTTAGTGCTATAGTCTGAGTGCGACTATAACTGCGCTATCACTCAGCACTACGCTCATACTCAGCTCACATTCACTACTTGCAGTATCATAGAGTAACCTCTGTGATACCCATCATAGTTGATGGTTCAATAAGTGTTCTTGCTTAACTAAGCTCTACAGTTGATGGAAAGATGTTAGCTGTGTTTTTTCAAGCCAAAAAAACATAATGAAGTGATATACAAAGCATATATGGCTTGTAACTGCTGTATATTGTGTGTGCAAAGTTACGGTGCAATGGTAGTCTATCCACGACCTATGTTAGGAGAGGTGATTGAGACTATCCTGCAGTCCTGGACGGTTCCAGTCTTGAGCTGGTCTGTCTGTCCCAGGATTGCAGCAGATAAGGCCCAAATACACAAAAAGTTTGCTAAATATACAAGAAACAGCATTGGAGGATGTTGCTCCATTAGAACTAAAATCCCTAAAAAGATTTTTATTGCCCAAAAGAGGATAGCGTGTAGACACAGGATAGCGTGTCAGCACAGGATAGTGTGTCGGCACAGGATAACGTGTCGGCACAGGGTAGCGTGTCTGAAAACACGAATCACTGCTTGTGATAATGTGACCTGAATTTTAATTATGATTAGAACAATCCTATTCTTAACGGTCAACTTCTGAGAAGAAATGACCAATAACGTAAAGTGTCCTTGTAGTGAACTAGCCTCATACTGAGAGGAGGAGAGGTGTGCATTGTTCCACTGGTGCCTGTGACCAATGGAACGACTGCGGCAGTCCAGTGAGGAGTACATCGTCCCACTGGTGCTTGCAATCAATGGAATGTCTGCGGCAGTTCATTGATGTGTGCATCATTCCACTGGTACCAGTGGAACAACTGCTGCAGTCTGGTGAGGCATGCATCGTTCCACTGGTACCAGTGGAACGACTGCAGCAGTCCGGTGATATTTTCAATGTCAATTAAGTTTTTTGCCGCTGAGATGTTGATATAGTTTGTCTTTATTCTTTGTATGTTTTCAATTGTTCCATGTTGTCATTAGTCAAGTCCAGAATATTCATATATATATATATTTTTACTGCCTGTGATTTGAATGTTGAAATTCTTTTGTGTTTTGAGGCCGTCATTGCCAAGGTAATGTTTAGAGTTGTGTTTAGTGAGGAATGTTGAAGATATTGATGGTAGTAACTGATCTTAGGAACCCAGGCTTGACCTCTTTCCTGGAGGATCTGAAGGATCTGGATTAAGATCTGAAGGATCTGGATTAAGATCTGAATGATCATGCAGATCTAGAATAGGATCTGAAGGATCATGAGGATCTGAAGGATCATGAGGATCTGAAGGATCATGAGGATCTGAAGGATCATGAGGATCTGAAGGATCATGAGGATCTGAAGGATCATGAGGATCTGAAGGATCATGAGGATCTGAAGGATCATGAGGATCTGAAGGATCAGGATCAGTGAACTTCCTGGGGATCAACTTGAGGATCCACCACAGATCCTCCCAGAAACATTTCTGGCCACATTTTCTAAACATTCCCTCACTGCAACAACTCCAGCGACCATCAATCTTGTTTTGCAGTTGTCAATTGTTATGCCATATATGTGTGTGTGTACGTTATGTTGCTAGTCAATCACTGCGGTTGAGAATCGCTCTATTTCCACTCTCAATGCTCTGCATTACGCCTGGGACTCACCACTAAAGATCATCATCTTTGTTTTACCAGTGATCTGTTAAGTCACGCACCCGTTTGTGTTTTTAAGCCCCAGTTGAGAGCACGTTTGTTTCATAGGGATTATTATCCTGACACGCACCCATTCGTGCCTTTAAACCCTGGTTTAAAGCTCATTTTTGTAATGATTATCCTGACATGAACTCATTTGTGTTTTTAAGCCCCGATTGAGAGCTCGTTTGTTCTCTACGAATAATTATCCTGGTGATCTTACCATCAGTTTATGAATGTGGGCCTAAATATTCTTTTATCTTAGATTTGTTTGTGGTCTGGGGTACAAGTGTTGGGGATTCTTGCAAGAATGGGGATTCAAGAACTGTAAAATCCCAAATTGTTCTTTAATACAGACAGCTGGGTTTTTTATGCCATAGACATTTTTTCAAGGTTCTTGGAATTACTACTGACCTCAGGCAGGCCTTAAATGCCCAATTACAGATTTTCTGTAGATGTTCAGAAATGAGTCAGTTACATGATGTGACTTGATCACATGGTATGACTTTATTGCATGATGTGACTGTTGATCACATGATGTGACTGTTGATCACATGATGTGACTTGATCACATGATGTGACTTGATCACATGGTGTAACTGTTTGTCACATGATGTCACTTGATCGCATGATGTGACTGTTGATCACATGATTTAACTGTTGATCACATGATGTGACTTGATTGTATGTTGTGACTGTTGATTGCATGATATGACTTGATCACATGGTGTGACTGTTTATCACATGATGTAACTGTTTATCACATGATGTAACTGTTTATCACATGATGTGACTTGATCACATGATGTGACTGTGACAATGCACAAGACACACCTGTGTTATAAACACGGGTTATTTTTTTTAATATTTGTGTTGTTGTGAGTCACTAAGCAGGAACCCCATTTCCCATATTCTCTAAATCATCACTTTTTTTTCCCTTCGATATTTTCAAGGTACAGTGGACCCCCGGTTATCGTACTGCTCCCAACTGGAACAATTATGTAAGTGTATTTTTGTAAGTGCTTTTGTAAGTGTATTTTTGTGGGTCTGAAACAGACTAATCTAATTTACATTTGTCCTTATGGGAACAAATTCGTTCGGTAACGGCACTTGAACAGCATTCTGGAACAAATTATGGCCGATAACCGGGGGTCCACTGTAATTAAAACGTGCCTTCTTGTAATAAACAATTTCTGTAGTTACTGTTGTGCATTTGTACTCAAAGATTAAAATTTTAATTTCGCTCAAAATTTTGCCATAAAAATGCCAGATTTTTAATAATTCCTGACTGTGTCAATTTTTTTGAAAATTTGTGCATTGAACTGACTAAAATTTGAATATCCCGGAGAACCATTTCATTACCATTAAGTATTAATGGAAGGGTAATTTCAAAATACAGTGGTACCTCTACTTACCAGCAAAATTCGTTCCAGACGGCTATTCAAGTGCCGATACCGAAGGAATTTTTTCCCATAAGAAATAATGAAAATTAGGTTAATCCATTTCAGACCCCCAAAAATAAACTTACAAAATCACCTACAAAAATACACTTACATAATTGTTCGAGTTGGGAGCTGCTCGTAAGTAGAGGTACCACTGTACAGTGGACCCTCGGTTTTCGTACAGCTCCCAACTCGAACAATTATGTAAGTATTTTTGTAAGTGTATATTTGGGGGTCTGAAACGACTAATATAATTTACATTCATCCTTATGGGAACAAATTCATTCGTTAACGGCACTCGAACAGCCTTCTGGAAAGAATTATCGACGAAAACCGAGAGAAATCTTATCACATTTGTAATTAAGGAAAAAAAAAAATTGGAATTTGATCTAAAACTGGAAATCTAATTTATTGCTGATTATAATTTAGTTTTAGGAATGTAGAAATCTAGTTTTGTGTTCTTTATTAAAGGTTTGTCTAACCTAAGCGTTCTTATATAAATAACTCTTAGTTATGCCTAGATGGGTATACTAGCAGGGTATACCCACAGGGGTGGATCTACTATGACACTAATGAAGCTTAAGCTTGAGGGCCCCTAATCCCAGAAGGGCCCCAGGAGTGACTTTAGTCCACATTGCTTAAAAGTTTTGAGTCTAGTTTATGAGAAGGTGTTGTGAAGGGCCCCATAACAGTTCAAGCTTCAGGGCCCAATGACAGTTCAAGATTCAGGGCCCCATAACAGTTCAAGCTTCAGGGCCCCATAACAGTTCAAGCTTCAGGGCCCCATAACAGTTCAAGCTTCATGGCCCCATAACAGTTCAAGCTTCAGGGCCCCATAACAGTTCAAGCTTCAGGGCCCCATAACAGTTCAAGCTTCAGGGCCCCATAACAGTTCAAGCTTCAGGGCCCCATAACAGTTCAAGCTTCAGGGCCCCATAACAGTTCAAGCTTCAGGGCCCCATAACAGTTCAAGCTTCAGGGCCCCATAACAGTTCAAGCTTCAGGGCCCCATAACAGTTCAAGCTTCAGGGCCCCATAACAGTTCAAGCTTCAGGGCCCCATAACAGTTCAAGCTTCAGGGCCTCATAAGAGTTCGAACTTCAGGGCCCCCATAACAGTTCAAGCTTCAGGCCCCCAAAAATGTAGGTCCCCACTGCATAATAGTAAGGGTTAGGTCATTCACTGCCACTACACTTCATTACAGTTATTCTATTGATGTGATATAATTTTGTTTCCATAGCTTAAGCCTATGAACTTGAATTCCGCTATACGACCTGTGTAATGTAGGTTCAGATGACGGACAAGAAACTTAAAACCATCCACGTTTTGTTAAGATCTCCGTCCCTTTCTGCTGACCAATGAGGGTGTGTGAGAGCCAACCAGTGACATTACTTTAGTTCCAACAGGGAAACCGGTTAGCCGGACTTGAGTACTGGAGATGGGAAGTACAGTGTCTGCACTCTGAAGAATGTTACAGTACTGGAGGTGGGAAGTACAGTGCCTGCACTCTGAAGAATGTTACAGTACTGGAGGTGGGAAGTACAGTGCCTACACTATGAAGGATGTTACAGTACTGGAGGTGGGAAGTACAGTGCCTGCACTATGAAGGATGTTACAGTACTGGAGGTGGGAAGTACAGTGCCTGCATTATGAAGGATGTTACAGTACTGGAGGTGGGAAGTACAGTGCCTGCATTCTGAAGGATGTTACAGTACTGGAGGTGGGAAGTACAGTGCCTGCACTCTGAAGGATGTTACAGTACTGCAGGTGGGAAGTACAGTGCCTGCACTCTAAAGGAGGGGTGTGGATATTTGCAGTTTTGAACTGTAATATCAATGCCCCTCTGGCAAGACAGTGATGGAGTGAGTGATGGTGACAGTGTTTCTTCTTTTTCAGGTCACTCTGCTTTGACGAGTCGTAGGGCCCCATTCCTTGATTTGAGAATTATCTCATTGCGTTCTTGTTATTCTTGGCTTCAAGGGCTGTGATAGTTCCTAGGCCAGCTGGAAAGGTTACAGTACACATTTTACACATAGGACAATGAACCTTATGATGATGTTTTGCTCCCACTTGGACCATTGAATTAGTGTGACTATTACTATACTAACTCTCCTGTCTGTGTTACTACCATTACTACCACTACCTTATTACCACCAGTACTACCTTATTGCCACCACTACCACTGCTGGGCTGCTACTACTACTACTACTCCCTCCTCTCGTTCTACCACTCCCACAGTTACAGTCAACAAAAGATTATTTTTGTATTTACATTATACACTGGCTGCCTCCTGCTAAGACAGGCTAACCTGAAGAAAAAAATAACATTCACCATCATTCAGTTGTTGTCTTCCTATATATATACAAAGAAACTACGAGACATTTTAAAATCCCTTAATGCGTTCTAGTATTAAATCTCCGTCGAAAAATAAATCATTAAGTTGATCGGTTAGTGAGTAGCTTGGAGAATCAGTGAGTATGAGGTGAATATTGTGCCATATCTTTCTTTTCAAGAGGCGATTGAAATTGCTTCAGCCTATCATATTAAACAGTATCAGGAGGACAGGTTAATATTAGTGTTTTCCTCTTGGAAAATTAACTGAGCTGCTTTATTAATACCGTTGGTTCTCTCATAAAACTCCTACATTGTCGGATTTTTAAAAGAACATGAGCAGTGCACTAGGCCTACTGGTCTATTCATAGTCCTAACATTAGCATTTGGTGATGGGTTATCTTATTTCTAAACTGATTTCAGTTGGTATGGGCCTATGTGTTAACACTTGGTATAGGCCTGTCTGTGTTAACACTTGGTATAGGCCTGTCTATATGTTAACACTTGGTATTGGCCTGTCTATATATTAGCAGTATAGGCCTGTCTATGTGTTAACACTTAGTATAGGCCTGTATATGTTAACACTTGGTATAGGCCTGTCTATATGTTAACACTTGGTATAGACCTGTCTATATGTTAACACTTGGTATAGACCTGTCTATACATTAACAGAAGGGTACTAGTTTTCTGTTAAATTTATTATTTCCTCTTAAAATTGATTGATGATTGAGCAGGTGGTCCCAGGTGTAATTTAAGTTGATGTATGTGTATATTTTATGCAGTGCAATGTTTTGTAGGCCTATATTTCTGCAACAATATTTTGTAGGTCTATATTTCTGCAACTGTTTTGTAGGCCTATATTTCTGTAACTTTCATAGGCCTATATTTCTGCAACAATGTTTTGCAAGCCTATATTCCTGCAAGCATGTAATGTAGGCCTGTATTTCTGCAACAGTGTTTTTCAAGCCTATGTTTCTGCAACAATGTTTTGCAAGCCTATACTTCTGCAACATTAATGTGTATTATTGACTGGAAAGTAATTTGTCAATTCACCTGCCTGTTGTGTCTTGCCTACGGCAACTGAGGACATCAACTCCTCTCAACTGTATTCTGATATCATGTTTAACATATATTGTATCGTTATTGTCCGCACCAGAGTCGCTCGTCCGCTCTCGCTTTCCGCTCTCGGAAAGTTGCTTTTTTTTTATTTTTTAAGGAATTGTTGCAAAGGATTACAAACAAACAAAAATCCATGCGAACGACTTGCATTGATGGGCATTTTTTAATATTTATAATTCTTGAAGATTTTGACTGAATTGTGTATAAGTCTTGATGATTTTGTGTAAATTGTTTACAATTCTTGATGATTTTCTGTAAATTGTTCACAGTTCTTGACGATTTTGTCTAAATTGTGTATAAGTCTTGATGATTCTGTCTAAATCATTTATAAATCGATTTTGTGTAAATCGTTTACAAGTCCTGACGATTTTGTCTAAATCACATATAAGGCTTGACGATTTTTTTTAAATCTTGTATATGGCTTGACGATTTTGTCTAAATCGTGTCTAAGTCTTGATGACCTGGTCTAAATCATCAACATTGACTGGTGTGTTTATATTAAGGGTACAGTATGTTAATTATTGTTACAGGGAAGGCTGTAATTTTGTGAACTTACAATTAATGTAAATAATGATGTATGGTCATGTGAGTAATACGACCATAGGCCTACCAGAGTGACAGATAAGTATTTTTGAAGATTAAATTGTTGTTGATTGTTTTGTTTTTATTGTGGTGAGGTTAAACCCTTCCCTGGGGTGTCTGGGTGCTTGGTGCAGGGCTCTGGATTCCAGGGGTTGGAACTACATGTCCCTTGGATCATACCCAATTACTTGCCATTCTTCAGGTGAAAATAATAATAATAGTAATGGAAATAAATGGTATAAAATACCGACACCATGGAAAAATAAACACATAAGCAGTATAATGTGATCCTTTATTGACAACGTTTCGCCCACGCAGTGGGGTTTATCAAGTCACAAACAGATCTGTTTGTGACTTGATAAAGCCCACTGCATGGGTGAAACGTTGTCAATAAAGGATCACATTATACTGCTTATGTGTTTATTTTTCCAATAATAGTAATATTCAGAGAAATTACTTTTATCGAGTCATTCCAAGGACAGACTTGTTTCTGGTCATGACCAATAGTCATCTTGGGCATAGGGCCTCACTGGCTGCGACATGGCTTGGCAGAATAACTACGACTGCTGATATACCAATGTGGAAATTTTCAACACAGTCCAAACGCATTCTTAATTTACTGCGATGAAACCCACATCACAGTGTATAAAAAAAAAATTAATGTGTGTGTGAATGTATGTATGTGTGTGTGGGGGGTATATATACATGTACAGTGGACCCTTGGTTTTCGTGTTTAATCTGTTCCAGAGGGATCGCTGAAAACTAAAACCATTTTCCCCATAAGAAATAATGTAAATTCAATTAATTCGTTTCAGACACCCAGGAGTATTAACAAAAAATAATTTTTTAGAGAGTAAATATAGATTTACATACAGAAAAGAATAGCAAATAAATATAAAGCACTTATAACATGTATAAATGAACATTTAACATCACATTTACCTTTATTGGCGACTCTTGTTGGTGTATGGTAGATGGAGAGGAAGAGAGAGGGAGGCGAGTTTGTTTGGAGGCAGGACAAAATGCTTCAATTTGACACTAATATCAGCTCTACGGCTTATTTATCTATCACAATTCATCTAATATGACATAATAAACAATATTAACAACATAGAAACATGATATATAATTTAGAATGAATAAAATATGTCATTAGGAATGTTGTTGGGTTTATAAGGGCCACTGACCATAAGCCATTCATATAGTGGTGGTGGTGGAGGCAGCAAAGCCACCACCACTATTCACACTGAAACAATGTACGTAATTTATAAATAAGAAATATTTACACTTTAATTTATAAATAAGAAATATTTACACTTTAATTTATAAATAAATATTTACACTTTAATTTATAAATAAGAAATATTTACACTTTAATTTATAAATAAGAAATATTTACACTAATTTATAAATAAGAAATATTTACACTTTATAAATAAGAATAACCCCTGTGGTTTAGCGCTTCTATTTGATTATAATAATAATTATAATATAAATAAGAAATATTTACACTTGGAGGAGATGGTGGCAGAGGGCGGCACTGTCCTCAGTGCCCCTATATTCCTCAAACAACAATGGAGGAGTTAAGTTTCGTGTCGTCATTTTTCTCTCTCTTAACTTACTTGCTACACTGTTAGCGCTACACTTTATCGCTGGCTAGCACTATAGCCTTTATTGACGCCACTTTGATACTTTGCTACGATTTCTTTCTTTAATTCTATGGTGTTCCTCACTTTCTTTACCAAAGGACTGGCACTAGGAGCTTTCTTTGGGCCCATGGTGGCTTGTCACACACAATAATCAAGGGCCAAAAACAATGGATTGTATGAACTCGCAGGATAATGTTCACTCAACAAGAAACAATGCTACACTGCCTGAGAATGTGTGTGGGAGGCGGGCTTGTGGGCTTTGTATGCACATTGGGCACTGGACAGGTTCCATACCATCAACGAAAACCAAGCCAATATTTCCACGAAAAAAGTGAGCGAAAACCAAAATTGGCAAAAATGGAGATACATACATGAAAACCAAGGGTCCACTGTACAGTGGTACCCCGAGTTTCGGCCATAATTCATTCCAGAAGGCTGTTCGAGTGCCGTTACCGAACGAATTTGTTCAGGAATGTAAATTAAATTAGTCCGTTTCAGACCCTCTAAAAATACACTTACAAAAGCACTTACAATAATACACTTACATAATTGTTCGAGTTGGGAGCTGTTCGAAACTCAGGGTACCACTGTATATACAGTGGTACCCCGGTTTACGATATTTTTTCGTTCCAGAATGCTGTTCAAGTGCCATTACCAAACAAATTTATCCCCATAAGGAATAATGTAAAATAGACTAGTCCTTTTAGACCCCCAAAAATACACTTACAAAAGCATTTAAAAAAACTTACATAAAAGGGCGAGTTTGGAGACCATCGTAAACCGGGGTACCACTGTAGTACGTAGTTTGAAACTTGCTGCGTAGGGCTGTTATCGATATAATCGGACCTCAGATCATCTTTTGGATTTTAATTGGGCAAGGGCAGTCACTCGCTGCATCATATGCGACGCTAAACACACTTGTTGGCAAGACTACGTGTCGACCATTACCTCCACTTAACTTATGTGTTCGTTTTGGAAGAAGGTACGGAAGTTGTGTGGTAAGTACACTCCTGACCCAGCTCCTGTTTTGCAGGTTGCTGGTGTTAGTGTTGCGGAACTTTTTGAAGTAGCCAGGAAATTTGGGAACTATCTTGTCCATGTCTCCCAAGGGCTTCACCTCTGTCCCTTATTTCTCGTCTCTAAGTCTACCAAGGAGAAATTGCCCTTGGATTTCTCTTCTAATGGAATTGAGCTGTATAATGTACCTTTCACTCTCCTAGAGCTAGAGTCCACGCTTTCCGCTTGCCAGTCATCGGCAGCTGGGCTGGATGATGTTCATATCAGTATGCTACAGTCCTTTTGCGTCTTTTCAATCTTATTTGGACGCTAGGGGGTTCTCCCTCCACAATGGAAATCTGCCATAGTATGTACATACTACCGTTTCGTAAACCAGGCACCTCGGGGCTTGATACTTCTCACTATCGTCCCATTGCCCTGACCAGTGTAGTCTGTAAGATGATGGAACGATTAGTGAATTGCTCTACTTGCTCCACTTAGATACGTATGTGCGAAATGCCTTTGCTGACAAACACTCCGTCCTAGCAGTCCTTTTTGATCTTGAGAAGGCATATGACACCACTTGGAGGTATAACATTTTATCCCAAGCCCACTCCTTAGGCCTATGCGGTAATCTATCAACCTTCCTTGATGCTTCCTCATCTGACAGACATTTTTGCATCTGTGTTGGTGCCTCACTTTCCTCAGACTTTGTTCAGGCTGAGGGAGTCCCACAACGTTGTGTCCTTAGCAATACCCTTCCGTTCTTCCATTGCATATTTGATCATCACTTTATGTGTATGACTTCGCTATAGCTTACACAGGCGCTGACTCTCCTGGTAGCGGCCTCCCTTCAAGATGCGCTTGAGAGAGTTTCCCATTGGGCCACTTCTATAGGATTTAAAACCTGCAGCGCTGTATAACCCCTGTGGTTTAGCGCTTCTATTTGATTATAATAATAATAATAATAATCTTGGTTTTAAATTTTCTAGTACAAAACCCATTTCATTACCTTCACTAGACGTTCTCTTATCCCAAATATTCCATTGTATTTACAGGCTCACGTATTCCAGAATGTGATGTGGTCAAGTTTCTTGTCCTCTTCGATCCCCAATTGACATGGAAACCTCACATTTCCTCTTTAAAGGTAGCTTGCCATGGTCGGCAGAATCTCCTTAAAATTCTTGCACACCGTTCATGGGGAGCAGATCGCTGGACTCTCCTCTGTTTGCATTCCACCCTAGTCTTGTCCAAGCTGGATTATGATGACCAAGTCTATTCTGCAGCTTCTCCTACAACTCTATCTTAGTTAGATCTCCTTCATTAGGATCTACATTTATGCCTTGGTGCCTTTCATTCATTCCCTGTTGAAAGCCTCTATGTTGAGGCGAATGTTCCTTCCTTAGCTGATAGTCGTGATGCTCATTGTCTTCGTTACTTTGTCAGCTCTCATCACCTTCATGTTCCTTCTACGTATAGGTTGGTCTCAGAGGTTAGTAGAAGCCCATTATTTGTTCGGCGCCCCTTTCTAGTCCGACCGTTTTCTCTTCGTCTTTAATCACTCTGGTCTTCTCTCCAGTTGCCTCCCTTGTATGTTCATTTAGCGTCTGCCTTTTCCTTTCCGCTTTGGGAGGTTCCGAGGTTCATGTCTGTTCTTCCTTACTGCCATGTGCCAAAACTTTCCTGCCTACGACTGCTGCTTGCTCTCTTTTTCTCGATCACTTCCGGTCGCATGCTCATGCCATCTCTGTTTATACAGATGGTTCTAAATCTTCTGACGGTATTGGGTTTGTGGCGGTGTTCTCTGACGATGTTGTCCGAGGTCATTTGCTATACTCTGCTAGTATTTTTACTGCTGAGTTGCATGCCATCCTCATAGCACTTCTCCTTATTACATAAATGTTTCCTTCGACGTTTGTGATCATTTCAGTTTCCCTCAGTGCTTTACAAGACATTAAATAATTTGACTCCCCTCGTCCATTGGTCCTTATTCAACTATGGTTGCACCGTGTGGCTAGCAAAAACAAAGACATCGTTTTCTGTTGGGTCCCTGGATATGTTGATGTGCAGGGCAATGAACAGGTGGATGCTGCTGCGAGGTCAGCGGCACATGATCTTCCGGTTTCCTATAGAGGTAGTTCATTCAGGGATTATTTTAGTCATCTCTGCCCATCTTCAGGGCCGTTGGCAACAAAGGTGGTCAAGCATGCACCATAACAAATTGCACTCTTATTAAACCGCTTTTAGGTTTGTGGGCATCTTACTACATACTGTTGCCGTACTCGGGAGACTGCGCTCTCCTGTCTCCGCATCGGCCATACCCGCCTTACCCATGGGTATCTCATGGAATGACACCCTATTACTCAGTCTTTCAAGTACCTGCAACTGCACCACTTCTCAACTAACAAGGTCACATTTTCTTTCTGTGAAACCTGAGCTGGGGCAAGTATAGTGACCCTCCATTATCCTTCATTACTGCTGGGATTCACTGGCTTCACAAGGTGGCCTGGGTCACTGCACTCTTTCCAGAATTACCACCTTCCTCACAGGTAACACTAACATTTCTGGCAGGTCGAACAGCAGGTCCCAAAACAGCATAACAGAATCACAGTCAGCAGACAACAGCATCACAGTCAGCAGACAACAGCATCACAGTCAGCAGACAACAGCATCACAGTCAGCAGACAACAGCATCACAGTCAGCAGACAACAGCATCACAGTCAGCAGACAACAGCATCACAGTCAGCAGACAACAGCATCACAGTCAGCAGACAACAGCATCACAGTCAGCAGACAACAGCATCACAGTCAGCAGACAACAGCATCACAGTCAGCAGACAACAGCATCACAGTCAGCAGACAACAGCATCACAGTCAGCAGACAACAGCATCACAGTCAGCAGACAACAGCATCACAGTCAGCAGACAACAGCATCACAGTCAGCAGACAACAGCATCACAGTCAGCAGACAACAGCATCACAGTCAGCAGACAACAGAAGCAGCCGACAGCAGTAACACCTGATTAAGGTCATCAGCTGGAAGGTCATTAACAGGATCACCAGATGAGATGGTTATTGGTTAGGTCTGGGCAGCAGGTAGCTGGCAGAGATGTCTGGTAAGTGGTGGGCTCATCACTCGACAGAGTGATGAGACGGCAGATTACAAACTTCATGGACCAGCACAACCCGAACCAGCATGGCTTTAGAGCGGGACGATCATGCCTGTCACAGCTGCTGAACTATTATGACAGAATTACGGAGGCGTTGGAAGACGACCAAAACGCAGATGTGATTTACACAGATTTTGCAAAGGCTTTTGACAAATGCGATCATGAGGGCCATGGGCATTACGGGGAAGGTAGGCAGATGGATTTTCGGGTTCCTAACACACACAACACAGAAAGTAGTGGTGAACAGGGCAAGTTCCAGCATCAGAGAGGTCAAAAGCTCAGTGCCTGGCACCTCTGCTGTTTCTCATCCTCATAGCAGACAGATAAAAGCACCCGGCACACTTTTGTATCATCATTTGCAGATGACACTAAAACAAGCATGAAAGTCACTACGGTAGAGGACACTGAAAAATTACAGGAAGACATAAGCCGTGTTTTCCAGTGGTCAGTGGAGAACAACATGACGTTCAATGGTGATAAGTTTCAGCTGCTTAGGTATGGAAAGAATGAAGAACTCAAAAGGAACACTGTATACAAAACTCAAGAGGTCACCAAATAGAACGAAAGGAACATGTACAAGACCTGGGAATAATTATGTCAGTTGACCTTTCGTTTAAAGACTATAACAAGACAAAGATCACGATAGCCAGGAAGATGACAGGGTGGGTATTGAGAACTTTCAAAACAAGGGAAATAATGCCAATGGTGACACTCTTCAAATCACTAGTGCTCCCTCATTTAAAATATTGCTCAGTGCTGACGGCTCCGTTCAAAGCAGGAGAAATATCAGAGCTGGAACAAATATAGAGATCATTTACGGCTCACATTGAGCCAGTGAAACATTTAAATTATTGGGAACGCCTTCAAGTCTTGAGCATGTACTCATTGGAGTGGAGGAGAGAGAGATACATGATAATATATACCTGCAAAGTACTCGAGGGCCTAGTCCCAAATCTGCACACTGCCTACTGGAGTGAGAGATATGGGAGGAAGTGTAAAATAAACCCAGTGAGGAGCAGGGGTGTGGTGGGGACAATACGGGAGAACTGTATCAACATACGGGGTCCCAGACTATTCAACATCTTGTGTGCTCTCTGTGAATCTGAAGAAGATGTCCTCTCTTGAGCTACTCTACCAGCAGCTGAAGGAAGAACTGAGGGTAGCTAAGCTTGAGATACAGCGACTGACTGAGGAAAACAAGAGGATTCGTAGTAATCCTACTGTTGAGAATCCTCAAGCCAAGAAAGGAACCTGGACAGTGGCTGGAACGCATGGGACAAAGTTAAAGATCAAGAGGACGGGTGGAGAGGTAGAAACAACGAAGACCCAGGAGAATGTTGTGGAAACATTGAACCCATTCTCCGTGCTACCTGATGAATGTGAGTCGACTTCTGGGAGCGTCATGACGAACGACACCAAGGAAGGTAAAAACATTGTTGTTGTTGGGGACAGCCAGGTTAGGTACATGGATAGGGCCTTCTGTTTGAATGATAGGAGTAGGAAACAGAGGGTTTGCTTTCCTGGGGCTGGGATGGAGGATATTGTTAGCCATCTGGACGACATCATGAGAGGTAATGGGAGCAATCCTATTATCTGTCTCAGTACTGGAGGCAACGATGTTGGCAGACGTAGGAGTGAGGACCTGACTAGCAGGTTTAGGTCAGCAATAGACATAATTAGAAAGAAGGGTGGGAACCCTGTCATATGTGGTATTTTACCAAGGAGAGGAGTTGGAAATGAATGGCTGTCCAGGGCAATTGGTGTCAATTGCTGGCTGGACAAATACTGTAAGGAAAATGCAGTAACATTCATTGACAACTGGGACCTCTTCTATGGCAGAAATGACATGTATGCCAGGGATGGGGTTCACTTATCTAGGTCTGGGGTGGGGGCACTGGCAACTGCAGTGGAGGGAGCTGTTAGGGCTTTAAACTAGAAATAGTTAGTGGTATGGGTTTTGGGGGGAAAACAGTGAAGTCGCAGTGTAGTAATATTATAAGTTCTAGGAGAACTAGTAATAGGCAGAATAAGTTGGATACTGGAAAGCCAGTGGCACTAGATGACAAGGACAGTAATAGGTATAGTGGAAAAACAGAAATGAGCAGGAAGGGTAAAGATAAAGGAGGGTCTTTAAATGTATATTACACCAATTGTCGTAGTGCTAGGAATAAGATGGACGAGTTGAGATTAGTTGCAAGTACGGGTAATATTGATGTTTTTGCAATAACTGAGACATGGTTTAATATGAAAAATCGGGACATGCCTGCTGAATGTCACATCCAGGGTTTTAAATTGTTCCAAGTAGACAGAAGTATCGGGAAGGGGGGTGGGGTGGCACTCTATGTCCGTGATCATTTAAATTGTTGCATAAAAATGGGCATAAAGTCTGAAATAATACATACAGAGTCTGTCTGGATAGAATTTTCAGAGGGGTGTGAAAAATTGATTTTAGGCGTGATATATCGTCCTCCAAACTTAGATAGGGAACAAGGGAGACTACTCTGGGAGGAAATTGTTAAGGCCACAAGGCATGATAATGTAGTAATTCTAGGGGACTTTAACTTTAGTCAGATTGATTGGAATTTCTTGACAGGGAATTTAGAATCTAATGACTTTTTAGAAGTTGTTCAGGATTGTTTTTTGAAGCAGTTTGTGACAGAACCTACAAGGGAACATAACCTACTTGACTTGGTTCTGGCAAGCAGGTAATCCCTTGTTAATAATTTAGAAATTACAGAGGAACTCTGCACAAGCGACCACAAGTCGCTGGATGTATGATGTATGATAGTAGGGATACTTCAGTAACAGTCCCAGACTTTCGCTTAGCAGATTATAATTGGTTTAGAGAACACTTATCAACTGTGGACTGGGGTAACGAAGAGAGCTATCAATATGACAGCTTTCTTAACACTTTACAGGCTGCCCAAAGAACATTTATCCTGTATAAAGAAATTAGATCAAGTAGAAATGACCCAAAATGGATGAATAATAGGCTCAAATATCTTTTAGGGCAGAAGAAAGGAATTTATAGGCGCATAAATAGAGGTGAGGGTCATCTTATAAATCAGTATACTGACATTAAGAGAGACGTTAAAAAGGGTATAAGAAAAGCTAAATGGGACTATGAAATTAAAGTTGCTAGGGATTCAAAAACTTGGGCTCCCCGCATGCATGTCTGGACCTCTATTATGTTGTGATCTGAGTATATTGTTTTTGATATGATTACATTTCGTATCAGATCATCATTGTTGGTGAAGATGAGGTCCAGCGTATTCTCCAATCTTGTAGGCTCTATTATTTGCTGGTTTAAGGTGAATTTGGTGCAGAGATTTAAAAGCTTGTGTGTGTGTGAGTTTTCATCTGAGCTGCCTCCTGGTGTTATCTCTGCTACCACATTATTAGCAATATTCCTCCATTTTAGGTGCCTTAGGTTGAAGTCCCCCAGGAGCAAGATGTTGGGGGCAGGAGCTGGAAGATTTTCCAGACAGGGGTCAATTTTCAGAAGCTGTTCCTGAATTGTTGGGACGTTGCATCCGGGGGCTTGTATACAACCACGATGACCAGGTTTTGATTCTCGATCTTTACTGCTAAAACTTCAACTACATCATTTGAAACATTTAGTAGTTCTGAGCATATAAGTGACTCTGTGATATACAGGCCAACCCCCCCCCCCTTCCCCCTCTTTTGCCTGTTCACTCTGTCACATCTGTATAGGTTGTAGCCCGGGATCCATATTTCATTGTCAAAGTGATCCTTTATGTGGGTCTCTGTGAAAGCCGCAAACATTGCATTTGACTCTGTAAGCAGTCCACAGATGTAAGGTATTTTGTTGTCCGTCGCTGGCTTTAGACCCTGTATATTTGCAAAGATGAATGTCGTCGGATTGGTGGTATTACCTGGAGTTTACCAGGAAAGAGTTCTGGGGGACAACGCCCCCGCGGCCCGGTCTGTGACTAGGCCTCATGGTGAATCACAGCCTGATCAACCAGGCTGTTACTGCTAACCGCACGCAGTCCAACGTACGAACCACAGCCCGGCTGGTCAGGTACTGACTTTAGGTGCCTGTCCAGTGCCTACTTGAAGACAGCCAGGGGTCTATTCGTAATCCCCCTTATGTACGCTGGGAGGCAGTTGAACAGTCTTGAGCCCCTGACACTTATTTTGTTGTCTCACCTAGAGACAACAATTACTTATTACTACCAACAATATCAAAACCTACAAGAATCTCTGAGAATAGTACCTCGTTATTAGACCACATCTGGACTAACACTATATCCCCTTTAAAATCAGGCATAATCACAGATAACACCACAGACCACTACCCTACCTTTCTCATAACTAACCTAGGCATTTTGCCCCAAGAAATTGCAAAAGTTACCTTCAGACTACATAATGAGTCAGCTGTTAATAATTTTATATCAGCTATAACGAACATTGACTGGCTTAATGAATTAGAAACATATTCAGATACTAATGAATGCATCAAGAACTTTCTTAAAAAAACACAACCTCTATAACAGACATTGCTCTAAAAAAACTAAACAGATCACAGTTAAGAGACTTAACAATCCCTGGCTAACACCCAGCATCCTTAAATCCATAAGCAAGAGGCACCAATATGAAAAACAATACAGAAGGGGTCTAATAACCAGAGAACAATCCAAACGCTACTCATCAATCCTTACTAGCCTGATAAGAAGATCAAAAAAATTGTTTTATGAGAACAGACTCCAGACCGTAAAAGGTGATATGAAAAAGACCTGGAAAACCCTATCTGCAATTCTAGGAAATAAAAAGATATCCACGAACAATACCATCAAATTATCAAAAACAGATGAACCCCTACTCTCACCAACTGAGACAGCAAACAGACTTAATGTTTTCTTCTCCACCATAGGAAAGAATCTAGCAACTAAAATCCCAAGCTCGAACACCCGTCCAACAGACTACCTCACAAACACCTACCCTAATAAACTATTCCTAGCTCCTACCAACCCAACTGAAGTCTCGCTCATAATCAACACCCTTAAAAACAAAGCAGGAGACATAAACAGCTTACCACCTTTTATGTACAAAAAAGCTTCACACGTACTGTCACCAATTATAGCAGCATTATTCAATAAATCCATTGAATCTTCTACCTTCCCATCAATTCTCAAAATAGCTAGGGTCACCCCGATCCACAAAGGAGGTGATCAAACTGACTTGAATAATTATAGACCAATCTCAAATTTACCACTGCTTGCTAAAATCTTTGAAAAAATAATTCATAGACAGATCTATTCCTACCTCGTCTCACACAATGTACTCAAACCCTGTCAATTTGGATTCAGGACTAACAAGAGCACAAACGATGCTATTATACACATGTTAGAGTTAATATACACCGCACTTGAGAAGAAAGAAGTTCCCTGGGAATCTTCATAGACCTACACAAAGCATTTGATACAGTCGACCATGATTTATTGCTCACAAAATTAGCGCACTATGGTATTAGGGGGCACCCACTTAACTACCTAAAGTCGTACCTTAGCAACAGAAGCCAATACGTGTACACAAATGGAGAGAACTCTTCCACACAACAAATTACAGTCGGAGTCCCTCAAGGAAGTGTCCTGGGGCCACTCCTATTCCTCATTTACATAAACGACCTACCGAATGCATCACAACTACTCAAACCCATATTATTTGCAGATGACACAACGTATGTCTTCTCTCACCCAAATCCAGTTATACTGGCCAACACTGTTAATGCCGAATTACAGAAAATATCAACATGGATGAAGACAAATAAACTTACTCTCAATACTGACAAGACCTTCTTCATTCAGTTAACATAACGCTCAATGGTTCACCCATCACAAGACTCACAGAGGGAAAATTCCTAGGAATCCACCTTGACAGTAGCCTTAAATTCCAAACACATATACAACAAACATCCAAGAAAATCTCAAAGACAGTAGGTATATTATCAAAGATACGCTATTATGTGCCACAATCAGCTCTCATTGCACTATATCATTCTCTTACCTACCCTTATCTCACCTATGGAATCTGTACATGGGGCTCAACAACATTAAATCACCTTAGACCACTCATAACCCAGCAAAAGACTGCAATCAGGATGATAACAAATTCCCACTCTAGACAGCATACTCCACCTATATTCAAAACTTTAAAACTACTCACCGTAAAAAATATTCATACCTATTCATGTGCCTTCTACATACATAAATGCTAATATCAACCCTCCGCTCAAAATTCTCCTCAACAACTTTAATAGGTCCCACGAACATGACACAAGACACAGATCACTATTTGACATACCCAGAGTCCATACTAACCAATGTAAAAATTCTATGCACATAAAGGGCCCCAGAATCTGGAATTCATTACCAGTAAATATTAAGTTAACCTTGTCGGAAAATCAATTCAAGACTCTTCTCAAAAATCACCTACTCACCCTATACTAAATACTCATACTTTAGCAAACTTTCAAACCCAATGTTATTTTACTTAAGATAATCTCAGTTTTATATTGTCATCCTCCTTAACACTTGTTGCAATTTCATGTCATCATATTGTCATTTAAAATAGTATAGTATCATCATTTTGTTAATTTGAAATAAAATATATAACTAGAAGAAACTCAATAAATTTCTCTAGTATTGGTCGATCACCATGCCCAGCCCTTCTAGGGCAGGGTAGGTGCCAAGGCTGGAGCTTGCTACCATCTGCGGCTCGCAAGCCTGCCCTTCCTGTCAGCCTCCTTGGGGCGGGGAAGGTGGCAGACCAGAGGGGCCTAGCAACTATCTACCTACGTGCTTGTGGGCGAATATGTGTGGCCTGGGACCAGTAGGTCCCACCGCTGAGGGGTACCCCCTCCCATGGGAGACTTCGGTCTCTGCTACTCCCACGCCAGGGAGCCGGAGCCGGGTCGCCATCTGGTAAAGACCCGGGCCGGGAGATTTCCCGGTGAATCAACACCTCCTCCTCCTTCTCTAGTATTGGTCGCTCACCATGCCCAGCCCTTCTAGGGCAGGGTAGGTGCCAAGGCTGGAGCTTGCTACCATCTGCGGCTCGCAAGCCTGTCCTTCCCGTCAGCCTCCTTGGGGCGGGGAAGGTGGCAGACCAGAGGGGCCTAGCAACTATCTACCTACGTGCTTGTGGGCGAATATGGCTAGGCCTGGGACCAGTTGGTCCCACCGCTGAGGGGTAACCCTCCCATGGGAGACTTCGGTCTCTGCTACCCCACGCCAGGGGCCGGAGCCGGGTCGCCATCTGGTAAAGACCCGGCCGGGAGATTTCGGTGAATCAACACCTCCTCCTCCCTAGTATTGTTATTTTACTAGTATAGCATCAACATATTGTAACTTGAAATAAAATATACAACTAGATTAAACTCAACAATTTCTCTAGTATTGTCTTTTATTATTATTATGTATAATCATATTGTAATTTGAAATAATATATAACTAGAATAAACTCAATCAATTTCTCTAGTATTAAGTACTTAGTGAATAAGTCTTTAGAATAAGCTGCCCTAATGCCATGGCATGGCAGTGACTCTCCTTGCATTACAGTTTTATAATTGTAACTACCAATAACTATGTATACTTGTAAGTTGCATCGAAATAAAAATATTATTATTATTATTATTATTATTATTATTATTATTATTATTATTATTATTATGGTCCTTGAAGGTGAGATCCTCTGACATGATCACTCCCAGGTCTTTGACATCAGTTTTTCGCTCTATTTGTGGTTGGAATTTGTTTTATACTCCGATGAAGTTTAAATTTCTCACGTTTTCCAAATCGGAGTAATTGAAATTTCTCATCATTGAACTTCATATTGTTTTCTGCAGCCCATTTAAAGATTTGGTTGATGTCCGCTTGGAGTCTTGCAGTGTCTTCAATGGTGGACACTGTCATGCAGATTCGGTATCATCAGCAAGGAGGACACAGCACTGTGGCTATATCCCTGTCTATGTCCGATATGAGGATGAGGAGCAAGATGGAGCGAGTACTTTAGATTTTGCCACAGAAGTGGCTAGTTTATTGTGCACCCCATATCCATCCTATGGACGGTAGCGCAAGAGCATATGGATACACAAAAGGAATAGGCGCTAGCCACAAAAGGGTTAACAATTGTACATTTGGATTTATATCTACATTTCACTTATCTGTTACAAGCAAATTTAGAAAATTTGCTTAGTATAAGTGGTATCTTATTTTCATTAATAAGATATCTTGACATGTCACATAGGTTATTATACTGTCTATCTCTATATTCCTCAATAAGTGGACAATTAAGCACAT
>WNWK01029499.1:2500-24357 GCA_009830355.1 Cherax destructor
ATTCTTTCCTATGGTGGAGAAGAAAACATTAAGTCTGTTTGCTGTCTCAGTTGGTGGGAGTAGGGGTTCATCTGATTTTGTTAATTTGATAGTTTTGTTTTTGGATATCTTTTAATTTCCTAGAATTTCAGATAGGGTTTTTCAGGCCTTTTTCATATCACCTTTTATGTTATGTAGTCTGTTCTCATAATACAGTTTTTTTGACCTTCTTATCAGGGTGGTAAGGATTGACGAGTAGCATTTGGATTGTTCTCTGGCTATTTGACCCCTTCTGTACTGTTTTTCATATTAGTGCTTTTTCTTAATGGATTTAAGGATGCTAGGTGTTAGCCAGGGACTGTTAAGTCTCTTAGCTATGATCTGTTTAGTTTTTTTAGGGCAATGCTTGTTATAGAGGTAGTGTTTTTTTTTAAGGAAATTCTTAATACATTCATTAGTATCTAAATGTGTTTCTATCTCATTATGCCAGTCGACGTTAATCATAGCTGTTATAAAGTTATTAACAGCTGACTCGTTATGTAGTCTGAAGGTAACTTTAGTAGTGTCTTGGAGCAATTTACCTAGGTTAGTTATGAGAAAGGTAGGGTAGTGATCTGTGGTGTTGTCTGTGATTATGCCTGATTTTAAAAGGGATATAGTGTTAGTCCAGATGTGGTCTAATAAGGAGATACTAGTCTCAGAGATTCTTGTAGGTTTTGATATTGTTGGTAGCAACAAGCAGTTGCTCATAGTGTTTGTGAATTCAGTTAATTGTGGGTCCTGGTCATGTAGGAGATTTATGTTGAAATCTCCTGTGAGAAGCAAATGATCTTTGTTCATGTGTGCATCAGTTATCAGGTTTCCTAATTTTTCACTAAAGTGGTGAATGTTTGACTGTGGTAATCTGTAGATGTTTATCACTGTGAGGGTTTTTTACAGGTCTTTTGATTTAAATTTAGCTATAATATATTCTCCATGTTCATCTAACGTCTCACCCTGGTTGTTCCCAGCAGTGCCCCAGGGAGCCACAGCAGCACAAAGGGGGGCCCCAGGACTCAAAACAGTGTTGCTACGAAGATCTGTGTGCCCCCTGACCTCCAAGCTCTCACGAACGATGCGAACGAACAACCATAACCACCAGAGGGCCACTTATGTTCCCCGTGGCACCGGGGCTGATGTCATGGCTGTCAGTGACAAGTCCTTCAATGTCCACCACATCAAAAACCAGGTGGGGTTTGTAACCGGTTTTAAAGTAAGTCGAAAATAAAGTAAAAAATATTGTAAATCGAAAATATCGTAAGTTGAAAATATCGTAATTTGAAAATGTTGTAAATTGAAAATATTGTAAATAAAAAATACAGTAGATCGTAAATTAACACAGTACAAGTTACGTTCCTGAAAATTGCATGCAAGCTGAAAGCATGTAAAACAAACTGAAGATCTTATGAGAAAAACAAGGTTGGGTTCCTGGGACCCAAACTGAAGATCTTATTGGGAACACAAGGTTATGTTCCTTGGATCCCAAAAATGGCAGACAAACTCTTTTTAACCCTTTGGGGGTCAACAGGCCTTCTCAGAAACACGTTCTCAGGGTCAAAATTTTTTTGGAAAAAATAATAATAATTTTTTCTTATGAAATAATAGAGAATCTTCTTCCGATCATAACGACACCAAAAGCTTGAAATTTGAATGAAAACTTATGGAATTATGCTCTCGCGAAGTTATCGGTCTCGAAGATGTTTATGCATCGGCGATTTCACCCACTTTGAGCCCTATCTTTGGCCAATTCCAATGTTCCAGTCCACTAAAATCATAGCTATTTCACTAGAACGTCATTTCTTCTATCGATTGAGTACAAGAAACTGCCTATTTACCAATTTTAACTACCCAAAATAGTGGTCAGAAAATGACAATTTGGCCAATTTCAAATGATGCCAATTTCAAAATAGGGTCCAGAATAAACAAGGCAGACGTTCCTGGCACTAAAATAAAATTTTCTCTGTTCATTAGTCATGTCTCAAGACCCCTCTTACATTACTTTTGCTTTCCATTTTGAATTTTTATTCTCACAAAAAATAGAAGATTTACTGTTATGTATACAACTGCATCATTGTAAAAATGGTATAAATAATATCAGCGCACTTGTGCAAGAATATTAGACTCGCCAGTTGATGTGTATTGGATGCATGGTGTGATTTGTTTACTCTTGAACATCTTCGAAAATCGAACATTTTCGCTACTTTGAGCTCAATTTCAAGGTACTTGTCATTGTCAAACCAATCAAAATCATCTCTATTTCTGTAACATATCTTCCATTCTATCACATGAGACCACGAAAACGAGAATACATCAATAAATACTATATGAAAATAGACTGCAAAGTCGCTGTTTTAAAAAAAAAAAATGGTTGGATTTTTTTTTCTCATTATGCAGTGTGTGGTGCAAGATTTTTTTTATATTGCGCACACTGACCACATAGACCCATTCTTTCATATGTAGGCCTACCAGCTGTTTCCTGCTTAATATGAAGCCGCTAGAATTTACGAGTACTAGTACGGCACCAACCCCTGCTCGTAAAACATACTAGTACGGCACTGACCCCGAAAGGGTTAAGATCTCTAAATCGTAAAAAATTAAAAATGATAATATGATAAATTATGTTTATGAAGTGCACAGGTACAGAGCTGTATTATTATACAGGTAGTCCTCACTTAACGAATGAGTTCTGTTCCTGAGTTGGTTGGTAAGCAAACTGGTCATTAACCCTTTGACTGTTGGAGACCCCTTTCTGAAACTGTCATTCTGTGTCGGGAAATATTCGAAAAAAAAAAAAAATTATTGTTTCTTATTAAAATGTTAAGATTATTTTTCTGATTGTTTTTATCCTAAAAACAGATTTTTGCCATCAATACTTACCGAGATATGGAGGTGTAAAGTTGGCAGAAAATGAGCCGCGTATGGCAACAGCGGCGAATGCCACTCACTCGGTAAACATTTGTTTACTTCCATTCGTAGATTTCTTGTTTTTTCACTATTTTCTTTTTTTACGTAACTTATGTGGCCTGTGAGACCAAGGTAAGGTGCAATGTATATATATACATTCGTTGTATGCAACACAATAATAGCATAAACATTAGTATCTTTATATTGTTTACACAAATCAACAATACAAAAAATCTCTATTACTATTGTTCTATAATATATATACAAATGTACAGTCACTGGACATGTTCATAGAAGTTCTGCAGCTTGTGGAACTCTTTGAAACATGGTTCCATGCACAGTGGTGTTTTACATTCCTCACACATAAAACGAGTGTCTCTGCATTTTTGTGGGCGTTTTTTTTGTATATGCACAGACAAAACATCTTTTCTGAGCAGTTTTCTTCAAAGTAGCAGCAGGCAGTTGTGTTAGGTAGTTATCCTAGGTTGATGGTCGTCTGGGTCGTCAGTCCTTCCTTCCTTCCTACACTCCTTCCTTCCTTCCTACATTCCTTCCTTCCTACGTACCTACCTTCCTTCCTACCTACCTACCTACCTACCCTCCTACCTCCTCCTCCTCCTCCTCCTCCTGCCTGCCTGCCTCCTGCCTGCCTCCTACCTCCTACCTACCTTCCTTCCTGCCTTCCTTCCTGCCTTCCTTCCTGCCTTCCTTCCTACCTTCCTTCCTGCCTTCCTTCCTGCCTTCCTTCCTACCTTCCTTCCTTCCAACCTTCCTTCCTACATGCCTTCCTACATTCCTTCCTTCCTACCTACCTACCTTCCTTCCTTTCATACCGTCCTTCCTTCTTTTCATCTCCTTCCTTCCTTCTGGTTTCTATATATTATACTCATATATAGTCACTGGACACTTCATAGAACTGATAATAGCTTCTGGAAGCTGGTTGTTGTGAGTGTGTGGACTTATAAATATGCTGAGTCAGGGTGCGGCTGCTGTCAAAATGACATATTATACCATTACTCACCACCCTCACTGCTGTCAACCTGTCAACACAAAAGGGGACCCATGTCTTCTCCCCCACACCTTCCTTCCTAGCTTCCTTTCTTTCTTCATTCCTTTCTTACGTATTTCCTTCCTTCCTTCCTCTCATCTCTTCCTTACTGCCTTCCTTTCTTCCTTCATTCATTCCTTCCTTTTTTTCTTCCTTCCTTTCTTACTTCTTTTGTTCCTTCCTTCCTCTCATCTCTCCTTCCTTTCTTTCTTACTTCTTTTGTTCCTTCCTTCCTCTCATCTCTCCTTCCTTTCTTTCTTACTTCTTTTGTTCCTTCCTTCCTTTCCTCCTTCGTCTTTCCTTCCTTCCTCTCATCTCTTCTTTCCTTCCTTCCTTTCATCTCTTCTTTCCTTCCTTCCTTTCATCTCTTCTTTCCTTCCTTCCTCTCATCTCATCTCTTCCTTCCATACTTTCTTTCTTTCTTCCTTCCTTCCTTCTGGTATCCTGGGCATTGCTTTCGGTCACAAACTCCTCAAAACCATGAAATTCATCTTCAGAGACACTTCCATCTGTGTTAGAGGTATCACTGGGGAAGAGAAGAGTCCCAGATGCGCCAAGGAGTCAGATATTTCTTACCGCTAGGTATGCTGAACATGGACTACTGAAATGGCTTTCCCACAATGCACCACTGGCTGCCCGATTTTTTTTATACTGCGCACACTGACCACACATGTGGGCCTACCAGCTTTCTCCCACTTGATTTGAGGCCGCTAGAATTTAGGCGTATAAATACGTCCGAAACAGTGGCTCGTAAGACGTATATATACGACCAAAACAGTCAAAGGGTTAAGTGAGGAGCCGCCCCTTACTGATATTTCAAGCATACTGTACTGGTAGTGGGTTTGTGTCAACTGTCGATATTGTTTTAATGTCACCTTTGCACCATTTGTAACATTTTTAGTATATTAAAAATTTTTAGTATATTAAAAACAAAAAAAAGTAAAATACACACGCAGTACACTGGTTGGAGAGCTGACCATAAAACCGAGAGGTCGTTAAGTGAGGAGTGTCTGTTCACACATAATTTGGGGCAGGTACAACTAAGAACCTTACACTTACTGATGTTAGTTGTACTTTGGAGCCAGGTGGGATTTTTTGAGAGACTAGGTCGCTACAATGCCCCCCTTCGATACCCACACACTTAATAATAATAATAATAATAATTTTTATTTCAATGCATGTTACAAGTGTACAATGTTATTGGTAGTTACAATTATAAAACAATTATAAAACTGTAATGCAAGGAGAGCCACTGGCATGCCATGGCATTAGGGGCAGTTTATTCTAGACACTTATTCACTAAGTACTTAATGCTAAAGAAATTGATTGAGTTTATTCTAGTTCTGTATTATTTAAATTATTATATGGTTATACATACTATTAAAAGACAATACAAGAGAAATTGGTTGAGTTTAATCTAGTTGTAGAATTTATTTCAAATTACAGTATGTTGATGCTATACTAGTATAATAACAATACTAGAAATAGTTTTTAGAGTTTCTTCTAGATATATATTTTATTTCAAATTAAGAAAATGATGATACTATAAGATTTTAAATGACAATATGATGATATGAAATTGCAACAAGTGTTAAGGAGGATGAACATATCAAATTGAGATCTTCTTAAGTAAAATAATATTGGGTTTGGAAGTTTGTTACAGTATGAGTATTTAGTATAGGGTGAGTAGGTGATTTTGAGAAGAGTCTTGAATTGATTTTCCGACAAGGTTAACTTGATATTTACTGGTAATGAATTCCAGATTTTTGGGCCCTTTATGTGCATAGAATTTTTACATTGGTTAGTATGGACTCGGGGTATGTCAAATAGTGATCTGTGTCTTGTGTCATGTTCGTGGGACCTATTAAAGTTGTTGAGGAGAATTCTGAGCGCAGGGTTGATATTGGCATGTAGAGTTTTATGTATGTAGAAGGCACATGAATAGGTATGAATATTTTTTATGGTGAGTAGTTTTAAGGTTCTGAATATAGGTGGAGTATGCTGTCTAGAGTGGGAATTTGTTATCATCCTGACATCCTGGACCTATGAAAATTATAAAAAAAATTAAAGTTTAATATATGTGGACTGTATGGATTAATTTTTGACCTGAGCTTATGAAAGAGTTGCTGGGTCCACAACATTTATATTATTCTGCCTACAATATATACAGAACACTGAACTCCAATATAAACCCTCTGCTTAAACTTCTCCTTGACAGCTACAACACAACACACAGTCACAATACAAGGCATAATGCATTCTTCAACATCCCTCGTGTCAGTCTCACACTATGCAAAAATGCAATGCACATAAAGGGCCCGAAGATCTGGAATTCACTACCTGAACCGGTAAAGGATCCCCTGACTACTTATAAATTTAGGACTTTGCTAAAAAATCATCTTATCTCTCAATACTAACCAAACCAACCAAAACAACTTCTAACCAGTTTGAAGCAACTCTCCCAAATATTATATGACCTCTAGTCTATTAAAACATCTGCCAATCTATAAAATATTACTGTTTGAACCATTAATTGTAATACAGTGGACACTAGCTATTCGAACACTCCAAAACTCACCCTCATTCCAGAATGCTGTTCAAGTGCTGTTACTAAACGAATTTATTCCCATAAGGAATGATGTAAATTAGATTAGTCCATTTCAGACCCCCAAAAATACACTTATAAAAGCACTTACAATAATAAACTTACATAAAAGGGTGAGTTTTCGAGTTTTCGAATAGCGAGGGTCCACTGTATTGTTTTTATTATGTGCAACTTCAAAATTATTGTTCTTATAAATTTCCACCTCGACTACCTCGTATTGGTATTAAGATAAAATAAACATTTATTAAAAAGTTAACCACACTTATCTTGTCTAGACTTAAGTAGTTATTATGTACTATGATTAGTCTGCCTGAAATGCCCCGCCATGATAGTGGCTTTCTTTATACTTATTAAACCAAAATTGTAATTACACATTGTAACATTTGCAAAGAAGTAAAATATTTATTCTTTATTTTTTAATAGATAATGTGCATAGAGAATGAAATAAATCATCTCACACTTTTATATTATTTAACGGTTAGTTAGAAATACAATTTTGGGGGAAAATTACCACAAATATTTCTTGTGGATCACATCCTAACAGATAGACATTGGCCAATGCAAGATCTACTGAAAAGTAATTTAGAAGTGTACATACATACATGCATTATGTAAAATGAAAGGGGGTAAAGCAGCTGGAACTGACGGGATCATGACAGAAATGTTAAAAGCAGGGGGAGATATAGTGTTGGAGTGATTGGTATTTTTGTTTAATAAATGTATGAAAGAGGGGAAGGAACCTAGGGATTGGCAGAGAGTGTGTATAGATTTTTTATATAAAGGGAAGGGGGACAAAAGAGTTTGTAAAAATTATAGGGGAATAAGTTTACTGAGTATACCAGGTAAAGTGTATGGTAGGGTTATTATTGAAAGAATTAGAGGTAAGACAGAGGGTAGGATCGCAGATGAGCAAGGAGGTTTTAGAGTGGGTATGGGATGTGTAGATCAAGTGTTTACATTGAAGCATATATATGAACAGTATTTAAATAAAGGTAGGGAAGTTTTCATTGCATTTATGGATTTAGAAAAGGCATATGATAGAGTGGATAGGGGAACAATGTGGCAGATGTTGCAAGTATATGGAATAGGTAGTAAGTTACTGAATGCTGTAAAGAGATTTTATGAGGATAGTGAGGCTTAGGTTAGGGTGTGTAGGAGAGAGGGAGATTACTTCCCGGTAAAAGTAGGTCTTAGACAGAGATGTGTAATGTCACCATGGTTGTTTAATATATTTATAGATGGGGTTGTAAAAGAAGTAAATGCTAGGGTGTTGGGGAGAGGAGTGGGATTAAACTATTGAGAATCAAGTACAAAATGGGAGTTGATACTGTTACTTTTTGCTGATGATACTGTGCTTATGGGAGATTCTAAAGAAAAGTTGCAAAGGTTAGTGGACGAGTTTGGGAGGGTGTGTAAAGGTAGAAAGTTGAAAGTGAACATAGATAAGAGTAAGGTGATGAGGGTATCAAACGATTTAAATAAAGAAAAATTGGGTATCACATTGGAGAGAGGGATTATGGAAGAAGTGAATGTTTTCAAATATTTGGGAGTTGACTTGTCAGCGGATGGGTTTATGAAGGATGAGGTTAACCATAGAACTGATGAAGGAAAAAAGGTGAGTGGTGCGTTGAGGTATCTGTGGAGACAAAAAACGTTATCCATGGAGGCAAAGAAGGGAATGTGCGAGCGTATAGTGGTACCAACACTCTTATATGATGATGATAATAATAATTTTATTTCAGCATGATACATGTTTGTACAAAGGAATATAACAATTGGATTTCGTCAATAATTCGTTCCAGAAGGCTGTTCGAGTGCCGTTACTGAACGAATTTGTTCCCATAAGGACGAATGTAAATTAGATTAGTCTGTTTCAAACCCCCAAAAATACACGAAATCCGGGGTACCACTGTACATGCCAAAAGCCCCTTTATATGCAGAGCATTTTGGGCAAACTTAAGACTAACTTAACATTGCAGTAATTATGTACATATGGTCATTAGGTGAGTTACAATAAATACAAGAAAATTGAATATTCTATTAGTTCATGCTATATGGCTTTAATAAGTTTGGTAGAGAAAAATTACAGTTTTGATTATTAACCTCAGGTTGACACAATGGAATGATTAACATTTGAGAAGATTACAGATGTTGAGAGTAAGTAAATATTAATTATAATGTTTTACCTATTTTCATGATATTAAGCAAATGCATGTACAGTGGTCCCTCGGTTTTCGCCGAAAATTCGTTCCAGAATGCTGTTCAAGTGCCATTACCAAACAAATTTACTTCCTTAAGAAATAATGTCACGTAGGTTAGTCTATTTCAGACCCCCAAAAATACACTTGCAACAGCACTTACGAAAATACACTTACATAAATGTTCAAGTTTGGAGATGCACGAAAACCGAGGGACCACTGTACATACAGTGGACCCCGGAAATTGAACGCCTCCCAACTCGACCAATTATGTAAGTTTATTATTTTAAGTGCTTTTGTAAGTGTATTTTCTGGGGTCTGAAATGGTCTAATCTAATTTACATTATTCCTTATGGGAATAAATTCGTTCGGTAACAGCACTCGAACAGCATTCTGGAACAAAAAATGTTTGATTTCTGGGGGTCCACTGTATAGTTTTTACATATGTATTTATGATGGTCTGGGATAGGTTAAGGAGATAAGGTGTTTTTTAACTGTAGTTTTAAAAATGCTGAGTCTACGGTTCTGGAGATTTCTGGTAGAGAGTTCCAGATTTTGGGTCCTTTTATATACATTAAGTTTTTGAAAAGATTTAGTCTGACACGGGGAATGTCAGAGATTTTTATGCCTAGTGGTATGTCTATGCATCCTGTTGCAACTGTCAAGAAAGCGCTTCAGGTCAGGATTTGTTAGAATTGATTGTTCTGTAAATGTAGGTTGCACAGTAGTAGGAGTGGATGTTCTGTACATGTAGGTTGCACAGTAGTAGGAGTGGATGCTGTGTACAGTGAGTTTAGG
This sequence comes from Cherax destructor, assembly GCA_009830355.1. Lineage (NCBI taxonomy): Eukaryota > Metazoa > Arthropoda > Malacostraca > Decapoda > Parastacidae > Cherax > Cherax destructor. The sequence continues at coordinate 12,072 of WNWK01029499.1, forward strand.
TCTTTGAAGAGTGGGGGGTTGTCTAGCAGTGGATTGTGTGATGATTCACACTGCAGCTTTGTGTTGGGTTATTATTGGCTTTAGGGGAGTTGCTGTTGTTGATCCCCAGGCACAAATAGCATAGGTGAGGTAGTGGTAGATTAGTGAATAGTGTAGTGTGAGTAGTGCTGATTGTGATACATAGTAACATATCTTGGAGAGGATCCCAACTGTTTTGGATACTTTTTTGTTATGTGTTGGATATGGGTGTTGAATTTTAAGTTACTGTCGAGGTGCAGACCCAGAAACTTTCCCTCGTTATGTTTAGCAATAATAGTGTTGTTAATGATAATGTTCAGTTGGGCAGCACCTGTTCTGCTCCCAAACATAATGTAGAAGGTTTTGTCAGTATTAAGTGTAAGTTTATTGAAGGTCAACCAGGTTGCTTTTTTGTGAGTTCTTCGTTAACAATAGTGTTGAGTGAGGCTAGATTTGGGTGGGAGATGACAAAAGTCGTGTTGTCAGCAAAGAGAATAGGCATAAGTTGCTGTGATACGCTTGGAAGATCGTTGATGTATAAAAGGAAAAGGAGGGGACCAGAACGCTAAACTGTGGTACACCAGTGTCCAGGGGCCTTGTTGAGGAGGTTGTGTCATTGACAGAGACATATTGCTTTCTATTAGTTAGGTAGGACTTGATAAATGCAAGTGCATGGCCTCTTATACCGTAATGATCAAGCTTGAGGAGTAGGATGCTGTGATCTACTGTATCAAAACTTTCTTAAGGTCGATAAAGATTCCAAGCGGGTATTAATTTTTTCCCAGTGCTGTGTAGAGTAGGTCGAGCATTTTTATTATTGCGTCATTTGTGCTTTTGTTTCTCCTGAAGCTAAACTGGCAGTGGTTGAGGATGCTTTGTGATGTTATGAAGGAGTATAACCTTTTGTGTATGTATCAAAGTTTTTGGAAAGTAAAGGCAAGTTTGATATTGGCCTATAATTGTTTACATCTGTCGGGTCACCACCTTTGTGTATTGGTGTAATCCTTGCCAGCTTGAGTGATGCCGGGAGAGTGTTGGTTTCTAGTGAATTGTTGAAGAATAATGTAATGGTGGGTGAAAGGACTTGAGCCGCTAGTTTGTACAGTAGTGGTGGTACTTGGGTTAAATTTCCTGATTTGTTTTTTTAGAGAGTTAATAATCATGGTAACCTCAGTGGGCTGTGTAAGATACAGGGATGTTGGGAAGTTTCCATCTAGATAATCATTAGCTTGGGCATTGGTAATTGGAATTTTACTGGCGAGATTTGATCCTATGGTTGAGAAGAAGTTATTTATCTTGTTAGCTGTATCAACAGGCTGGAGTTTCAGTTCATTTGGTTTGTGGGTGCCCAGGATCTGAGAGAGTGTCTTCCAGGTCTTTTATATGTCTTCTCTTGTTTCAGTGAATCTATTAGAATAGTACGTATAGTTGCTTAGACTTTCTGATTAAATTGGTGAGGACTGATGTATAGTGTTGATAAATTGTATAGTTATTAAGCACCTTGTATATTGTTTTTCATATTGATGGACCTTAGGATGCTGTTAGTAATCTATGGGCAACTTAGTCTTTTATTGGTGATCTGGTTAGTTTTTAACCCTTTCAGGGTCCGTGCCATAGTTCTACGGCTTTGAGTTCAGGGTCCAAACCATAGGTCTACGTTATGAGCTCAGCTCACTCAGATAAGCTTTGAGCGGTAAATTTGGGCCTGAATATGAGAGAATACATCTATGTGGTAAGTGTGCACCACATAAAACAAATCCTGCAGCACACAGTGCATAATGAGAGAAAAAAAATGAAACCGCAATTTTCGATTAAAACAGCGACTTTGCAGTGTTTTTTCGTATACTTTGTATATATACATGTAGTTGTATTTGCGATTTCTTGGTCTCATTTGATAGAATGGAAGATATATTACAGATATAGAGATGATTTTGATTGGTTTTAGTATGCAAATGGCTTGAAACTGAGCTCAAAATAGCAGAAATGTTATATTTTTGCCTATGTTCAAGAGTAAACAAATGACCTCACACGTCTAATACGCGCCAGCTGGTGGGTCTAATATGCGTTCACAAATGTGGTGATATTATTTGTACAATTATTACAATATTGCATAACAGTAAATCTTCCATTTTTTGGTTTGAATAAAAATTCATTATGTGAATAAAAAATAAAAATGGAATTCATTTGTAAAGACTGAAAACATAACTAATGAACAAAGGAAATGTTAGTTTAGTGCCAGGAATGCCTGCATTGTTTATTCTGCACCCTATTTTGAAATTGGAATATCTTGAACTTTGAGTTAACCCTTTCAGGGTCCAAGGCCATTTTTGGAATGGGTGCTCCAGTGTCTAAGAATTTAAAAAAAAAAAATTTGCTTATTTTTTCTTACGAAATGGTAGAGAATCTTTTTCTGAAGGTAATAAAACAAAAAGTACGAAATTTGATTAAAAATTGACAAAATTATGCTCTCGCGAATTTTGATGTGTCAGCGATATTTACGCATCGGCAATTTTGCCGACTTTGACTTCCATTTTAGGCCAATTACATTATTCCAGTCGACCAAATTTTTAGTTATTTCACTAGTATTACTTCTATTCTATTGATTGAGCACAAGAAATCGCCCAGTCAACTGTCTCAACTACAAAATAAAGTGATTGGAAATTGGTAATTTAGCCAATTTAACTCAAAGTTCAAAATATTCCAATTTCAAAATAGGATGCAGAATAAGCAATGCAGGCATTCCTGGCACTAAACTAACATTTCCTCTGTTCATTAGTTATGTTTTCAGTCTTTACAAATGAATTACATTTTGATTTTTTATTCACATAATGAATTTTTATTCAAACCAAAAAATGGAAAATTTACTGTTATGCAATATTGTAATAATTGTACAAATAATATCACCACATTTGTGAATGTATATTAGACCCACCAGCTGGCGCGTATTAGACGTGTGAGGTCATTTGTTTACTCTTCAACATCGGCAAAAATTTAACATTTCCGCTACTTTGAGCTCAGTTTCAAGCCATTTCCATTATTAAAACCAATCAAAATCATCTCTATATCTGTAATATATCTTCCATTCTATCAAATGAGACCAAGAAATCGCACATACAACTATAAAAATTATACGAAAAAACACTGCAAAGTCGCTGTTTTAATCGAAAATTACGGTTTCATTTTTTTTTTCTCATTATGCACTGTGTGCTGCAGGATTTGTTTTATGTGGTGCACACTTACCACATAGATGTATTCTCTCATATCTAGGCCCAAATTTACCACTCAAAGCTTATGTAAGTGAGCTGAGCTCATGACGTAGAACTACGGTTTGGACCCAGAACTCAAAGCCATAGAACTACGGCACGGACCCTGAAAGGGTTAAATTGGCTAAATTACCAATTTCCAATCACTTTATTTTGTAGTTGAAACAGTTGACTGGGTGATTTCTTGTGCTCAATTGATAGAATAGAAGTATGTTAAGTAAAAGGACACAAATGCAACTAATGAGGCATTTTATTGTGGCAACGTTTCACTCTCCAGGAGCTTTTTCAAGCTGTACAAGCAATACATGGACACAGAGGGTATATAAATACTCTCAAAGTGAGGTGTAATACTAGTGGTGGTAGAAGTAGTAGTGATATAAGTTGTAGTAGTAGTAGTAATACAATAAGGTAGAATAATCAACTTGCACATGAGTAAAAGGTGATAAAAACAATTACAGTGGACCCCCGAGTTTCGTAAAAACTTCACTCCTGAAGTCTGCTCAAGTGCCATTACCGAACGAATTTACTCCCTTAAGGAAAAATTTCACGTAGGTTAGTCTATTTCAGACCCCCAAAAATACACTTCCACAAGAACTTACAAAATTATACTTACATAATTGCACGATTTCCGGGGTATTCGTTAACCGAGGGTCCACTGTACTTGGGTAGTATTAAAACAGGTTAGACAAATATTTCTGTAGGAGGTTGGAAAAGAGAAGGCCTGTAGCAGTGTTCCACATCTGCAATGCCTTGTGTGGTATTAGCAGGAGAGGAAAGTTCTTCAGCACATTCGGTTAAGTAGGCTTTCTCTCCAGCTACTCAAGCCTACTTAACTGAATGTGCTGAAGAACTTTCTAACATCACTAAGGAAACTTTTGAAACTGCATGAAATATGAGGTCCAACCTTCAGATTGACTACCACACTGCTGAGCATATTCTCAGCAAAGTCACCACAGCCAACCTCCAACAGAAGATTAAACTCAATCGCAAGCTTCAATACCTCTGCAATAACAGTCGATGGAAGGAAATGGGAAGAGAATCCTTGATAAACAACTTATCATCACGCACCTTAACTGACTATGAGAAGCAAGCGCTCAGTCTTTGTCTCAAATTTACCACTAACATACACAAACCAAACTATCAACTAAATTTAGTCATCAGAAACCACAGACACAGTGACAGCAACTTCCAGAAGGGTTATATACAGGGCATTCTCACCGCAGCTTTATGTGAACCTTCTTCAACTAATCTTCCCAGGCGTTATATCAATGCTCTGAAGGGCCTTTTCTAATGACCCAAATATTATCGTCACCACCGCTGACAAAGGAGGTGGAGTCGTCATACTCAACACCAGTGAATACAACACCAAAATGATGGACCTCTTGAATGACCAGTCCACATACGAACCCATCAACACACAACAGTGGGAAACACTCACAAAAGATTTCCTATACAAAACCAGACAAATACTGAAACGCACTAGTCAAGGAAAGAAACTTCTGTACTTGATACCCAGCAACCCTAAACCAGCACACATGTATGGTTTACCCAAGACCCATAAACATAATATTCCTCTCAGACCAATCACATCAGGTATAGGCAGTGCACCACACAAACTAGCCGGAGTTCTTGCCAAACATCTTTCCTGCCTTCTGGGGACCATCAGCCCTGCTCATCTTAAAAATTCAGGCGACCTTCTCAACCGCATCCGAAACCTCTCCATCCGTAACAAGCAACTAAGCAGTTTGGAAGTGACTTCCCTCTTCACTAAAGTACCTACCACACAAGCCATCGATGTTCTACGACGTAAAGTCAATCAGGACCTTAACCTTCCTCTACCTCACGGAGGTTTTGTTGACCTTATTGAACTCTGTGTTAAATTTCAACTGTTTTTCTTTCAATAACAGGCTCTACAAACAAACATACGGCATGGGAATGGGGTCCCCCATCAGTGCCGTCTTAGCTAACTTGTATATGGAACACCTAGAGGCTGAACACTTCGCCAACATCATCCCCTCAAGCGTCACTTGGTTACAACAACCTAAGATTTCAAGTTTACCGGAAACCTACAAATAAAAATGATCTCACACACTTTTATTCCAGTCAAGATACTATGACCAAAAGAGGCATTATCATCGGATTTTTCCTAAGAGCTTACCGAATTTGCAGTCCTGAGTTTCTTGACGAGGAATGTACATACATACATTCACCAAACCTTTACTAATTTACATTTTCCTTCCTTTTTCATCAAAGATTGCAAGAAGAAGGTCTTCAGATCATTAATTCTCCACGCACCAACGCCACTCCAAACAAAGTTATAATTCTTCCCAACAGCCAGGTTGCATCGAACATTTCTAAAGTACTTGCTAAATCTAACACCAGAGTCGCCATCGCTTCCAGCCTTTCTATAAAGGATCTAACCAGGACAAAATCCAAGCACCATGAACCAGTCAACCCAGGGGTTTACACTATACCCTGTGGAGGCTGCGACAGGATTTATGGAGGAGAAATGGCAAGAAACCTCGAAACATGCCTCAAAGAACACATTAATGCATGTAGGAACGATAACCTGAACAACGCCTGCATACAACACCGAAATTCCACCAATCATCTCATGAAATTCAAAGACGCCCGATTAGTAATCAAAGAAACTGATTTCCGCAGACGCAAGTGCCTTAAATCAGCACTTATCACTGTTTCTAACACAATTAAACAAAATAAAGGCAGCTTCACCATCTCTAAAGTCTTAGCAAGAATCCTTCTGAAAACAATAAACCCTACCATCACATAGCCTCTCCTGCTAATACCACACAAGCGCATCGCAGATGTGGAACACTGCTACAGGCCTTCTCTTTTCCAACCTCCTACAGAAATATTTGTCTAACCTGTTTTAATACTACCCAAGTAATTGTTTTTATCACCTTTTACTCATGTGCAAGTTGATTGTTCTACCTTATTGTATTACTACTACTACTACAACTTATATCACTACTACTTCTACCACCACTAGTATTACACCTCACTTTGAGAGTATATATATATACCCTCTGTGTCCATATATTGCTTGTAACGGCTTGAAAAAGCTCCTGGAGAGCGAAACGTTGCCACAATAAAATGTCTCATTAGTTGCATTTGTGTCCTTTTACTTAACATATTGTTGGTATTTCTACCAATATTAATAGAATAGAAGTAATACTAGTGAAATAGCTAAGAATTTGGTCGACTGGAATAATGTAATTGGCCTAAAATGGGAGTCAAAGTCGGCAAAATCGCCGATGCGTAAATATTGCTGACACATCAAAATTCGCAAGAGCATAATTTCGTCAATTTTCAATCAAATTTGGTACTTTTTGTTTTATTACCTTCAGAAAAAGATTCTCTACCATTTCATAAGAAAAAATAAGATTTTTTTTTTTAAATTCTTGGACACTGGCAGACCCCTTCCAAAAATGGCCTTGGACCCTGAAAGGGTTAAGGGACAATGTTTGTTATATAGTCTTTGAATTGTGTTTAGAAATATCTCTACCCATTTATCGATACCAGCGGCATTAGAAAATTCTGTAGGCCAGTCAACTGAGTGTCAGGGGAACGCCTTCCCCTGAACAAAAAAGTAATGGAAAAAATAAATAAAAAATAATAAAGACTCTTGGATAATAAACAAAAGATTTTTCTGAATTTTAATTAAAAAAAATAAATGAAAATAAAAAAGAAATTGGCCGTTGTGGTTCTGGCAAGATGTAGGGTCGGAGAATATAAGGCCCAGGATAGGTCTCAGGTGTTGAAGAGATGGTGAAGGTTATCCTGGGCAGATGTTAGGGAGTCTCCTATGCCACTCGGTTGCAATATGAAGACGTAGAAGTGGATGAGTAGACGAAATTATCTAAGTCTGATAGACTTAAATCTTGCTCCTTTGTATCTAGGCATGTGTATCAGCTGACCAGGCCAGTACCAGAGCTGATAAGAAAAAAATACACTGGTTACCACAAGTTAAGCAAATATAACACTAAAACACATCAGACAACCAGGAACTGGGGGTTTGCCCCAGCCCGCTAGATGGAAGCACAGGCTGTAACTTGCTAATGATCCCCCGGCTGTCTGAACAACCCTAATCCCCAATTATAATCCACTTTTCCCTCACACTGAGCTTAACCCTTTGGGGGTCGACAGGCCTTCTCGGAAACGTGTTCCTAGGGTCGAAATTTTTTTGGAAAAAAAAAAATTATTTTTCCTATGAAATGATAGAGAATCTTTTTCTGATCATAACGCCACCAAAATTATGAAATTTGATCGAAAACTAACGGAATTATGCTTTCGCGAAGTTCGCGGTATCTATGACACTGATGCATCGGCAATTTCACCCACTTTGAGCCCTATTTTCGGCACATTCCAATGTTTCAGTCTACTAAAATTATAGCTATTTCGCTAGAACTCCATTTCTTCTATCGATTGAGTACAAGAAACCTCCTATTTACCAATTTCATCTACCCAAAATAGTGATCAGAAAATGGCAATTTTCCAATTTCACACAAATTTCAAACGATGCCAATTTCAAAATAGGGTCCAGAGTAAACAAGGCAGACATTCCTGGCACTAAAATAATATGTTCTCTGTTCATTAGCCACGTCTCCAGGCCCCTGTTCCATTACTTTTGCTTTCCATTTTGAATTTTTATTCTCACACAAAAATAGAAGATTTACTGTTATGTATACAACTGCATCATTGTAAAAATGGTATAAATAATATCAGAGCACTTGTGCATGAATATAAGACTCGCCAGTTGATGTGTATTGGATGCATAATGTGATTTGTTTACTCTTGAACATCGTAAAAAATCGAACATTTTCGCTACTTTGAGCTCAATTTCAAGGTACTTGTCATTGTCATACCAATCAAAATCATCTCTATTTCTGTAATATATCTTCCATTCTATCAAATAAGACCAAGAAAACGAGAATACATCAATAAATACCATACGAAAATCGACTGCAAAGTCGCTGTTTTAATCGAAAAAAACGGTCAGTTTTTTTTCTCATTATGCAGTGTGTGCTGCAGGATTTTTTTTATACTGCACACACTGATCACACAGACCCATTCTTTCATATGTATGCCTACCAGACGTTTTCTGCTTAAATTGAGGCCGCTAGAATTTGGGCGTACTAGTACGGCACTAACCCCTGCTCGTAAAACGTACTAGTACGGCATCGACCCCGAAAGGGTTGATTCAGTTCAGGAAAGACAATGCTATAACTTATAATGCCAGGCACACCACATAAAGGGTACAAGACGACACAGAACATCCAGACCATGGCAAAACCTGGGTAGCCACAGCCACTCCAGAGAGAGAGGTTTTTTAGCGCCATGAAGGAAAAAAAGCTGGCAGGAAATGACAGAAATCGTACACCAACTATAATAATTTCTGGAGTGGAATCACAGTCAATGGCCTCCACTCCAAAACAATAGATATTAGTGCCAGGAAAAAAGACCCCTCCCCATACCACCAGTCCAACAACATTCATCTTTGCAAATATACAGGGTCTAAAGCCAGCGGCGAACAACAAAATACCTTACATCCATGGACTGCTTACAGAGCCAAATGCAATGTTTGCGGCTTTCACAGAGACCCACATAAAGGATCACTTGGACAATGAAATATGGATCCCGGGTTACAACCTATACAGATGTGACAGAGTGAACAGGCAAAAGGTAGGGGGGTTGGCCTGTACGTATATCACAGTCACTTATATGTTCAGAACTACTGAATACCTCAAATGATGTAGTTGAAGTTTTAGCAGTAAAGATCGAGAATCAAAACCTGGTCATCGTGGTTGTATACAAGCCTCTGGATGCAATGTCCCAACAATTCCAGGAACAGCTTCTGAAAATTGACCACTGTCTGGAAAACCTTCCAGCTCCTGCCCCCAACATCTTGCTCCTGGGGGATTTCAACCTAAGGCACCTAAAATGGAGGAATATAGCAAATAATGTTGTAGCAGAGATAACACCAGGAGGCAGCTCAGATGAAAACTCGCACACACACGAGCTTTTAAATCTCTGCACCAAATTCACCTTAAACCAGCAAATAATAGAGCCTACAAGATTGGAGAATGCGCTGGACTTCATCTTCACTAACAATGATGATCTGATACGAAATATTACCTTATTATAAACAATATACAGTGGACCCTCGGTTTTCGCCGAAAATTCTTTCCAGAATGCTGTTTGAGTGCAGTTACCGAACGAATTTGTTCCCATAAGGATAAATGTAAATTGGATTAGTCATTTCAGACCCACAAAACTACACTTACAGAAGTAATTACGAAAATACACTTACATAATTGTTTTGAGTTTTGTTACGGCCCCGTATCTAACAATGGTAGTTAGGTAATTACCTCACCGGCCGGCAGTCAAGGGGTTACGTCATCAGACCTGATGTTTGACTGCCGGGCCGGCTTGACTGACAGTGTCATCGAGACTCTCCCCTAGTCAACACTGGAGAGTCCACCAGCTCACTGATACACTACTGGAGTTCGCCAGGCAGACCTGCTTGAGAGTTGTAGACTTTCGCAGTGTGGTGCTGGTAACAGGTGGTGTCTTGTGTGACCCTGGTAACAGGTGGTGTCTTGTGTGACACTGGTAACAGGTGGTGTCTTGTGTGACACTGGTAACAGGTGGTGTCTTGTGTGACACTGGTAACAGGTGGTGTCTTGTGTGACACTGGTAACAGGTGGTGTCTTGTGTGACACTGGTAACAGGTGGTGTCTTGTGTGACACTGGTAACAGGTGGTGTCTTGTGTGACACTATGTGGTGTCAGGTATTTAGTGGTGTAGTCAGTCAGAGTTTTGACGATGGCACGACACAGGTTGAGTCGTGTATTTGATGTGTGTCATAACGCGGTGAAAAGGTTTTATTAGAGATGGGTTCATGATGCAAGGAAGGTGTCTTATGGGCACAGAGAGAAGGGTGTCGTGTGACACAGAAGAGAAGGCGTGTCGGGTGATACCGGGGGCGTGTCATGTGACACAGAGAACGGGTGTCAGGGGACCCCGTGAGAAGGCGTGCCATAAGACAAAGAAGTATCATGACAAGGTGTGGTAGTGTCCTGCGTGACACTAGAAGATGGCAGCGACTTGACACTACACCGAATACTTGATTTTGCTTGTGACTTTTATCTTGTACTGTGATTTTGTGTAAATAGGTTTTTACACAGATTATTAGATTATATGTTTTTATTCAGATTATATGCTTTTATATTAATAATATATATTTAATATAATAAAAATCTGAAAAATGAGATTTTACTCAGTATCCCAAACAGTCGTTTATTACAAATGCTTCTTTATTTGTAATAAGTTTGGAGATGAACGAAAACCGAGGGTCCACTGTACTCAGATCATAACATAATAGAGGTCCAGACATGTATGCGGGGAGCCCCAGATCGACAAAATGTGATCAGTCGCGAGGGAGCCTTCACCAAATTCAACTTCAATAACAAAAACATAAGGTGGGACCAAGTAAACCAAGTCCTAAATGATATAAACTGGGAAGATAGCCTAAGCATCACGGATCCTAACCTATGTCTAGAACAAATTAACTCTGTGGCACTTGAGGTTTGCTCAAGGCATATTCCCTTAAGGAAAAGGAGGAGAAGATGTAAACTAAAAAGAGAAAGGCGCTCCCTATACAGGCGAAGGGAAAGAATAACGGAGCGGCTACAAGAGGCCAATATATCTGAAATATGTAGAGAGACACTGGTCAGAGATATAGCAAACATTGAACTAAAACTAAAGGAATCTTACAGGAATCAAGAAATGCAGGAAGAACTAAAGGTCATAAATGAAATTGAAAGAAACCCAAACTATAGTGGACCCCCGGAAATTGAACATTCTTCATTCCAGAATGCTGTTCAAGTGCTGTTACCAAACGAATTTATTCCCATAAGGAATGAAGTAAATTAGATTAGTCCGTTTCAGACCCCCAAAAATACACCTATAAAAGCACTTACAATAATAAATTTACATAATAGGGCGAGTTGGGAGTGTTCGATTTCCGAGGGTCCACTGTACTTCTTTTCTTATGCCAAATCAAAATCGGAAAAATCCAGTTTTGGGGGGCCCCACTTAAAGGGGATGGGTCCTAAAAGATGACAGAAGGGAAAAAGAGCGAGCTACTAAAGCCCCAATATGACTCGGTTTTTTAAAAAACCCCTACCCAGAATGAGAGTTGAAGACCTAAATGAATTTTTTTTGGGGGGAGAATTTGGAGACACACACCAACTGAATTTTTCTGACCCCCAAAGACTTCAAAAGGCAAAAATGACATGCCCACTCCGCTCCAGGCCCAGATCATGGAACTCTGGGGGTTCATCAAGAACTGCAAGAAGCCCCATCACGTGCTTTTTAAAAACCTTGGAGAGGGGGGATGGACACGGGGGCGCCCCCCCGTTTCTAAAAAAAAAAATACCCCCCTCCCCAAAAAGGGGTAAAAATAGCAAAGAACTCAGATCAATAGTGCTAACGCCCATATCAAACAATTTTTGAAAAGGGGGTTTTAAAAACAAGACGCCACCATCTAGGGGTACCCATCAATTTCACAACCCAGGGCAAAATGGGGGGTTTGAGGGCACTCCAGTCTGTCCCAAAATGGGCCACTACGACAAGGTCCTGGGTGACAGAAGACAAAAGAATGCAGATGTTTTTACACAGACTTTGCAGAAATTTTAAAAAATGTGACCATGGTGAAAGCACACAAAAAGCTTGATAAAAGGGGAAAAAAGGAAAAGTTGGTAGATGGGTCAAATTTTCCCCAAAAAATAGAAACAAAGAGTAGATAAAAGAGTAAAAATCTGAGGTGGCTACGGGGAAAAAAAACGTTCCACAAGGCACAGTACTACCCCATCTTTTTTCCCCCTCCTAATCTGACAAAACAGGGGAAAAAACCACAGTGCCATTGTCTTCCTTTTTCAGATACATCCGTCTGCAGACAGTGTCCTTTTTTTTTAAACACT
>WNWK01029500.1:0-24356 GCA_009830355.1 Cherax destructor
AAAATTTTTGTGATCAATACTTACGGATATATGGTGACTTCCGGTTGGGCCCGTGTAATCGTTTTTCCTTGAAGTTGTTTTCTTATCGATTTTAATTTTTTTCAAATAACTTTTATGGCCTGTGAGACCAATATAAGTGTTGTTTTTCAAATATTGTGTAATTCTTACACAATATTGACAAAGTTTGTTATCACTATTTTGTTTACACAATTTATTTACAAATATTTACAATAACAAATATTATTTATTTCTATTGTTCAATCATATATATAGATATATAGAGTCACTGGACATGTTTCTAGAAGTTCTGCAGCCTGTGGAAGTCTCTGAAACATGGTTCCATGCACAGTGGTGTTTCACATTCTACACACATATAACGAGTGTCTTTGCGTTGCTGTGGGGGTCTTTTGTATGTGCACAGACATAACACCTCTTCTGAGCCTTTTCTTGCAAGCAGTAGCAGGCAGTTTTGTTAGGAAGTGTTCACCATGCCTCAGACGAGAGGGTAGTTGTTGGTAATTTCGTGGGCGGTTTTCTATTGCAGGTGGTGTTTCTTGGTGGTTTGTTTGTGGTCTTCAACTTATAAACATTATAAGCATTGAGCATGGAAATGTCCAAAATGTGAAAAAAGAGTTTTATGTACCACTTATAACTCTTTCTAACACAATCAGCAAACCCAATCTGCACGTCACATTTGTCCACTGAACGCATACTGAGAGTGTAGTCCATCACAGCTGCAGGTTTTAGAATGGGTTCATCGGTCTCTCTATTCACCCTGCCACTGTCTGCCATTTCATTAGGGTGAACTGATGACAACAGTGCGACATCTCGTTTGTCATGCCACCGAAATGCCATGATATCATTGGCAGCAAACGCCTGCACCTCACCTCTACGAGTGCCTGCATCGAACCTAGGCATATGCTTACGATTTGCACAAACTGTTCCGCACACATCTGTCATGTTCACTCGCAAAAAATCACTGAGGGTGGGGCTTGTGTACCAGTTATCAGTATATAATATATGCCCCTTGCCAAGATATGGTTCCATCATTGTTCTAACCACATCACCAGAGATACCCAGTAACTTCCTGGTATCTTTCAATGTATTACTTCCAGTGTACACAATAATATCCAATACAAGACCACTGTAGCAATCACAAAGCACAAACAACTTTATACCAAAGCGTTTCCTTTTGCTTGGTATATACTGATGAATGACAGTCTACCTTTGAACAGAATCAGTGACTCGTCAATAACAAGCTTCCTGAAGGGATAAAAATACATATTGAATTTCTCTTTCAGATACAGAAACACATTCCTAATCTTATATAACCTGTCGGTTCTGTCAGGCCTGGTTTTGTCTGAAAAATGTAACATGCGTAACAGTAGCACAAATCAATTCACTGGTATAATATCACTGAAAGCTGGTGTTGCAATCAATCGGTCTGTTGACCAGTATGATTTGACACAGTGCTTATACACATGTGGCATAAGCATTATTGTGGCAAAGAAAAGATACATCTCTGCCACAGTTGTCTTCTTCCACTAGTGTAGACGTGATTTTGGTGAAAGAATTGTGTTTGCCATTGTGTAATCGAAGTATCTGTTGCTTTCCCTGATAATAATGTCTATCATGGGTTCATCAAAGAATACAGTGGACCCCCGGCTAACGAAAGGTTTAGATAACGAAAGCTTTTTTCGCTATCGGATAGCGAAAAAAGCTCGGATAGCAAAACGTATTAGACCTGTCCGCCTGCTCCGCGCCTGGCCTGCGCGGGACGCCAGTGAAGCGTTGTTTACCATTGAGAGAACATTACCTAGTGTGCTCTTTCAAACATTCACAATACATTTGGTGTCTTTTTTGGTGGTATATAGTGATTGTCACTGAAATAAGTCACCATGGGTCCAAAGAAGCTTCCTAGTGGCACCCCTGTGGTAAAAAGAGTGAGGAACACCATCGAATTGAAGGAGATAATAGAAAGATTTGAGAGTGGCGTACGTCTGAGTGATCTTGCCAGGATGTACAAGAAAAGTGCATCTACTATCGGCACTATCCTGGCAAAGAGAAATGAGACCAAGGAAGCTAATGTTGCAAAAGGGGTTGATATGTTAAGGAAACAAAGATCGAAAACAGTGGATGAGGTTGAGAAGTTACTGATGGTGTGGATCAATGAAAAACAGATAGTGGGTGATAGTATTTCCATGGCGATAATTTATGAAAAGGCAAGGAAGTTGCACGCAGATCTTGTCAAGACAATGCCTGCAACCAGTGGTGAGGCGAGTGATTTTAAAGTCAGCAAAGGCTGGTTTGACAGGTTTAAGAAAAGTAGTGGCATACACAGTGTTGTGAGGCATGGTGAGGCAGCCAGCACAGACAAACGTGCAGCTGAAAAGTTTGACAGTGAATTTAAGGGGTTCGTAGAGGCTGAAGAATTCCTCCCCCAACAAGTGTTTAATTGTGATGAAACAGGCCTCTTTTGGAAGAAAATGCCAAAGAGGACCTTCAATACTCAGGAGGAAAAGGCACAGCCAGGACACAAGCCTATGAAAAACAGGCTAACTCTTATGATGTGTGCCAATGCCAGTGGTGATTTTAAAGTGAAGCCTTTACTGGTGTATCACTCAGAAAATCCCAGAGCCTTCAAGAAACACAGTGTTGACAAGAATAAATTGTGTGTGCATTGGAAGACTAACACAAAGGCATGGGTCACTACGGAGATTTTCAAGGAATGGTTGACTGGAGTGTTTGGCCCTAGTGTGAAGAAATACCTCCTGGAAAAGAAATTGGGACTCAAGTGCCTCCTGGTACTGGACAATGCTCCTGCTCACCCTCACAACTTGCAAGAATTGTTGTCTGACAACTTAAATTTCATCAGAGTGAAGTTCTTGCCTCCTAACACCACTCCTCTCATCCAGCCCATGGACCAGCAGGTCATTGCAAACTTCAAGAAACTGTACACCAAAGCAGTGTTTCAGAGGTGCTTTAATATGACCAATGACTCTGCATTGACCCTAAGAGAGTTCTGGAAAGATCACTTCAATATCGTGCATTGCCTAGGCCTTATAGGTAAGGCTTGGGAGGAAGTGACTTCCAGGACTTTGAACTCTGCTTGGAGACCATTGTGGCCAGGTTGTGTCCAACAGAGGGATTTTGAAGGATTTGATTCTGACCCTGACGACTCTGTGCCTGTTGTGGAAGATATTGTGGCATTGGGGAACAGCCTGGGGTTGGAGGTGAGTGGTGAGGATGTGGAAGAGTTGGCAGAGGAGCACAGGATAGAGCTAACAACTGAAGAGCTGCAAGAGCTTCATCTGGAACAGCAACAGACCACAGCTGAGGTTATTGCTTCACAGGAGGAGGGAGAGAGAGAGAGAAGGAGGTGCCTTCTTCAGTGCTTAAGGAGATGTGTACAAAGTGGAATGAGTTGCAGACATTTATTGAAAGACACCACCCTGAGCAAGCTGAAATGAGCCTTCTGTGCAACCACTTCAGTGACAGAGCCATGTTGCACTTCAGGAAAGTATTAAAGAGTTGCCAGAAACAGAGGACTGTGGACAGTTATTTCACCAAGCAGGGGTCTAGTGACTCTCAAGCTGGTCCTAGTGGCATTAAAAGACCAAGAAGGGAAGTAACCCCAGAGAGGGACTTGTTACCTGAAGTTCTTTTGGAGGGGGAGTCCCCTTCCAAAAACTAACACCCTGCCCCAGTCATCCACCCTATCTTCCAGATGCCTGCAAGTCTCTTTAATAAAGGTAAGTACAATAAATGTTATTTATATTATAGTATATTTTGTGTAAATATTTTTTTGTGGAACGGATTAATTGTATTTACATTATTTCTTATGGGAAATAAGGGTTCGGATTACGAAAGGTTCGGGTTGAGAAATAGCTCCTGGAATGGATTAATTTCGTTACCTGGGGGTCCACTGTAACTGGAAACATTCCAGTTCAGTGGCATTGTTCCCAAGTGGACAAGATGGGCGTATTCCACTGTGACTTTCATCAAACTGATGGGATTGGGAATAAAATTCGCAGCTTCCTGCCAATCCCAGGTGCGGTCTGCTGGTGGGTACTGGATATTTACAGGTGGTTGTGGGGGTTGTGGAAGTGGAGGTTGTGGTTGTGGGGGTTGGTGGGTGGGTGAGGGTTGCCTTTGTTGTAGCTGAGCTGACTCAGCAGCGTCGGTGCCAGCATGGTCCACTGCTGGTGCCTCGCGCCTGGCACCACCACCACTACCAGTTGCATGCACATTTCTCATTCCAATTGCAACACTATCATTTTTATTTTCACTATCACTTCCTGTTGTACGCCCACGGGATGTACTCCGAGATGTACTCCTAACCCTTGGAAGAGCATATGGCACACTACCAGAGCGCATATACCGTCGTATATACTGACTCTTCACACTCGAGCTACTGGAACTATTTCGAAGGGCTTGGAGTTCATATTCACTATCACTATCATCACCATTGCTCACATCTGAGTCTTGTTCACTGGACGTGAACAAGACGCCACAGCACCAGAGGTGGACGGCTGTGGGTCGTCTGGGTTTTCCTCACTTATACTGGTATTATGGTCACTAGTTTTGGTCACAACCGCCTCAAAACCTTGAAAGTCACCTTCACTGACACCCCCATCACTGTTAGAACTGTCACTGGGGAATAAAAGTGTCCCAATTCGCCGAGGAGTAAGGTGTTTCTTGCTGCGAGGCATGGTGGACAAGGTGTACTGAAATGGTGTTCCCACAATGCACCACTGGGTGCCCGATTTTGTTCCTACTGCGCACACTGACCGCCCAGACCCATTCTCTCATCCCTAGGCCTACCAGCTGTTTCCCGCTTAATTTGAAGCCACTAGAATTTACGCGTACTAGTACGACACCAACCACTGCTCGTAAAACGTACTAGTACAGCACCGACCCCGAAAGGGTTAATAACAAATAATGAACAAACAAAACACTCACCGCTCATAAGGTTAGGCAGACGAACGCTCACGACTTGTGATGATGATGACAATGATGATGGTGATGATAGTTAGCCATGCAGTTACTGATGACAGTTGAATGGAGGTGATTATATGGAGTGTAACTGAATGGCATGATCAGTCTAGTGTGTGGATTCTAACTCTTCACTGCCAGCGTCACTGCTGACATCGCTAGAATCAGAGTTAGCAAAGGAGTCAGATTCTGCCACGGGTTGAGGTTCAGGTGAAGCGGTAGGGGTAGCAGCAGGGGTAGTGGCAGGCTTCCTTGTGAAGAACATTGTGATGGGCAACTGAGACCGCTTCCTCTTCATATCTACAAACAGAGTTTTGTAGGGAATTATGCTCCTATCAATATTGCTCATCACCTTCAAAGCCCTCAACATTGATGGGTCTATGCTGTAACAAAATTGTTTGAGCTGTGCTGTCTCTCATTGCTTGCCCTAGTTTTTCAAGGGTGAGGGCTTGAGGTTGATTGGCCTCAGCAACACTCTCCTCTTCTTCATCCTCACTCTCTGCCTGCACAATCTCCAACAATTCTTCATCATTTAGGCCCAGTGCATGTTCTTCAACCAGGGAGGGTAGTAGGGACGTGGCAGGAAGCGTTTTCCCGTACCTTTTTCTCGCATTTGTTTGGTAAATATGATTGGCCGGCTGGGCATTCTCGAATGTTCAAATCTCGCAAAAGTGGAACTCGCGAAAGTGGAGGGCTAGTTGTACAGTCTCTCCTCACTTAGCGACGTACTCGTTTACCGACGACTCGGACTTATGACCAGCTCTCTGACCAGTATGCATACCTAAATGTATATTAGAGCTGATTTCCTCTATTCTATTACAATATACAGTACACTACTGTATAAGCATTTAACCCTTTAACGGTTTTTGACGTACTAGTACGCATAAATTCTAGCGCCTTCAAATCAAGCAGAAAAAGGCTGGTAGGCCTTGATGTGAGAGAATGGGTCTGCATGGTCAATGTGCGCAGTATAAAAAAAATCCTGCAGCACACAGTGCATAATGAGAAAAAAAACTCTGACCGTGTTTTTGGTTTAAAACAGCGACTTTGCAGTCTATTTTCGTATGGTATTTATGGTTGCATTCTCGTTTTCTTGTTCTCATTTGATAGAATGGAAGATATATTACAGAAATAGAGATAATTTTGATTGGTTTCGTGATGACAAGTACCTTGAAATTGAGCGCGAAGTAGCTCACAGTGGCAGTGGCAGCAGTGGCACCCAAGCTCTGAGATTTTTTCTCCAGCCAGAGCCCATCAACGCTTCTATGATGGCATAATTGCAAGTATTACTGCACTAATGCACGTAGAACCCAGAATGACCCAAGAATATCAACAGTGAGACCATCAACTCAAAAAATTGCCAATCCAAGTGGAGACTGCCATTCAAACCCAAAGCACACCCCACTGCCAGACTAACACCTACCCCAAGCTCTGAGCAACTATAGCTTCTCCGTCTTAACTACAACAACCCCTGTACTACTATGAGACCTAATAACAGAAGAAGCAACAAAAAGAACAGCAAGAAATCACAAAGAACTCGACTATTTCACTTGAATACCCAACAGGATGCCGGTGCCTCATCCACCCCCCCACAACCACCCCAGGCGACTCATCAACAACAACAATGGCTGACTCTCCCTCACCCTACTCAACCACCACCCAAGGCGATGGGACAGCAACAACACCAATCATGACTGAATCTTCCTCAAACCACACTGCCTTCGTAGGATTTAACCCATCTGAAACAATCTCAGGTATGACAAATGATCCTGTCACTCTTAAGTCATACATCACCAACCTAACTGTGGAAAACATGAATCTTCGTACAACAGTATCTAAACATGAAACTAAGTTAGCCCACCTTGAAAGCAAGATCCTCAGCTTTGAACAGAAGTTTACATCAGCTGGAATGGCTGATTTTGGAAAGACCCTCCAAACAGTTATTGCCAGCCATACAGAGCAAATAACATCCCTAAACACGAAGGTTGAAGATGTGGTCAAGGATTGGAAGACCAACATGGATACCCAGATGAACGAATATTTTACTAACCAAGAAGATAAAACTGAGCAAGATAAGTTATCTGACTCGGTAATAATTAGCAGTTCACTCTTTCCAAGTGACATAAACCATACCAACTGCAAAGATGCTACTCTTCAGACCATAAAAGACCACTTAAATGTAATAGTGCCTGCATCAGAGATAACAAAATCATGATTACTAGGTAACCAAGGTAGAAAACAAAGTGTTATGCTTAGATTTCACACGAAAGACAGGAAAAAAGATCTAATAAGTTCATCTATTAAAGCAAAAAAAGATGTTTATGTAAATGAGTGTCTCACAAAAAAACGTCAGAACCTCCTATACAGAGTAAGAAAACTTAAACGTGAGAATAATGACAAAATCCACCAGTGCTTCACACGGGATGGGAAAATTCTATTAAGGAAAACAAATGTAGGCTGTGTTTACTATATCACGAATGAAAATGAACTGTCCAACTTCCTTCGAGATGCTAATCTTACAGAGTCTGACCAACCTCAGAGACCAAATCCTTAGACCACGTTAGTGCACTTAAATTCCATAATTGTCCTAGTAACTGCTACCTCACTATCTCAAATTTCTCACACAACTGATTGTGTGACTTATTTTATATTTCTTGTATTAGAAGCAACTACCTCATTGTATATGTAACTTTTTATACGTATATATCTTTTTTTCTTTAATTGCAATTATTTGCTATATGTTTTTTAATACATATTTACCATTACCATTTTCCAACCTTAACTATATACAGTATTAGTAATCACTTTATTTACTTAAAATTTGATTAAAACCTTTTTTACTATTAGTATTTTATATTTCTTGTATTAGAAGCAACTACCTCATTGTATATGTAACTTTTTTATATATATCTTTTTTCTTTAATTGCAATTATTTTCTATATATTTTTTAATACATATTTACCATTACCATTTTCCAACCTTAACTATATACAGTACAGTGGTCCCCCGAGTTTCGTAAAAACTTCACTCCAGAAGATTCCTCAAGCGCCATTACCGAACGAATTTACTCCCTTAAGGAAAAATGTCACGTAGGTTAGTCTATTTCAGACCCCCAAAAATACACTTCCACAAGCACTTACAATATTATACTTACATAATTGTACGATTTCCGGGGTGTACGAAACTCGGGGGACCACTGTATTAGTAATCACTTTATTTACTTAAAATTTGATTAAAACCTTTTTTACTATTAGTCCACTCTACTTTCTACAATTAATCTCTATATTCTCTTTAAATTGTTCTTTACATTCATTTACCTCTTATTGTCTTTTATAAATTCTAAAATTTCAACCAGTTCAATATTGAATTCAAATAATTGTCCAAAACAAGTAAATACTAGTCATAGTAACTATTCCAACCATTTCATTAGCCAGTTCAATTAGTAAATCATCAACATTGTACAAATATCCTATATCTCTGTGAAATTGTTTTAAAAATTGTAATAATCCAATAGTTAGTAAGAATAATTAATCTAGTATCATATTATTAAGTTTAGCATATTCCATTGTTCTCAAGTCTAGTTATAGAATCACACTAAATCGTATGATTACAGGCATAGATCCTGATATCAACCTATTATTAAATGACTTACATGATTCCAATAGCAACTGTAATTACTACACAGCAGATCAAGCAAAGACATTACTCAAAGCCAACAATAACATAACCATCTTTAATTACAATGTTAGATCTTTGAGCAAACATTATGATGACCTCACAGCACTACTCCAATCCCTACAGACCAATATGTCAATCATCACACTCACTGAGACCTGGCTAAAGCCTAGTATTACAGATGTCTATGCCATCCCAGGTTACACAGCCATACACATCTGTAGGACTGATCAGCGAGGGGGTGGAATAGCTGTATATTACTCAGATCAACTTGAATGTATCAATAACTCTTGCACAAGGGATGAGCATGGATAATATATTATAGCTAAATTTAAATCAAAAGACATGCAAAAAACCCTCACAGTGATAAACATCTACAGACTACCACAGTCAAACATTCACCACTTTAGTGAAAAATTAGGAAACCTGATAACTGATGCACACATGAACAAAGACCATTTGCTGCTCACAGGAGATTTCAACATAAATCTCCTACATGACCAGGACCCACAGGTAACAGAATTCACAAACACTATGAGCAACTGCTTGTTACTACTACTACTACTACTACTAATAATAATAGTTTATTTAGACATGGTACAATGATACATAGTTAGGTAGACATGACACAATGATACATAGTTAGGTATAAATGAGGTGTACATGCCAAAAGCCCCTAATATGCTGTGCATTGCGGGTATTCTTAAGATTAATTAATAGTAGACTACATGGTAAAAAATTATGGATGATAATTTATAAAATAAGTATAATTGTGTATCTAAGTTGTATAATTGTGTATCTAAGTTGTAAAATTTGAATATAAGTTGAACATAATAATTTATTAATTGTAGCAATGCAATTAATTGAGTGAGATAATTTAAAACAATTAGTTGCATTGCAATTACAGTTTATGTGGTCATTATAATGTAAATGTTATAGAAACAGTTAGCTTAGTATGTATTATTCATAACAGGTTTTTACATTTAAGTGATTAATCAGGTTTTTACATTTAAGTGATTATTCTACTTTGTTGGGAATGTTTGATATTGTGCATTTAGGTTTGGGTGAGAAGGTGGTTTTTTAGCATCGTTTTGAATTGGGGTACAGGCAGGGTTTCTTTGGTAATGACAGGTAATGAATTCCAAATTTTCGTGCCTTTTATATGCATTGAGTTTTTACATAGTGTTAGATGGACACGGGGAACATCGAGGAGTGCTCTGTGTCTAGTGTTATGGTCATGTGTCCTGTTAAAATTGGTAAGGAGAAGTTTGAGTGGTGGGTTAATATTTGCATAGAGTGTTCTATGTATGTAATAGGCACTGTAAAAAGTATGGATGTCTTGTATGGTGAGTAAGTTTAGATTTTTGAATATTGGTGGAGTATGTTGTCTGGAGTGTGAATTTGTTATCATTCTAACTGCTGCCTTTTGTTGTGTTATTAATAGTCTGAGATGAGTTATTGATGTTGAGCCCCATGCACAGATTCCATAGGTGAGGTAGGGGTAAATGAGTGAGTGATATAGGGTAAGGAGAGCTACCAACAATATCAAAACCTACAAGAATCTCTGAGACTAGTATCTCATTATTAGACCACATCTGGACTAACACTATATCCCCTCTAAAATCAGGAATAATCACAGACAACACCACAGACCACTACCCTACCTTTCTCATAACCAACCTAGGTAATTTGCCCCAAGATATTACAAAAGTTACCTTCAGACTACATAACGAGTCAGCTGTTAATAACTTTATAACAGCTATGATTGACATCAACTGGAATAATGAGTTAGAAACATATTCAGATACTAATGAATGCATCAATAATTTCCTTAAGAAAACCCACCACCTCTATAACAAACATTGCCCTAAAAAAACAAAACAGATCACAGGTAAGAGACTCAACAATCCCTGGCTAACACCCAGCATCCTTAAATCCATTAACAAAAGACACCAATATGAAAAATAATACAAAAGGGGTCTAATAACCAGAGAACAATCCAAACGCTACTCATCAATCCTTACCAGCCTGATAAGGTAAAAAAAATTGTATTATGAGAACAGACTACATAACATAAAAGGTGATATGAAAAAGACCTGGAAAACCCTATAATAATAATAATAATAATAATAATAATACTTTATTGAGACATGGTACAGTGTTACATGGTAGACATATTTATACATAGTTATTACATAGTTATTACATAGTTATTAATGAGATGTACATGCCAAAAGCCCCTAATATGCTGTGCATTGCGGGCATTCTTAGGACTACTTAATTCTAGACTACATGGTAAAAAGTTATGGTTGATAATTTATAAAATAAGTATAATTGCGTATCTAAGCTATAAAGTTTGAATATAAGTTGAACATATCAATTAATTGTAGCAATGCAACTAATTGTAGCAATGCCTGCACTTCTAGGAAATAAAAAGATATCCAAGAACAATACCATCAAATTATCAAAAACAGATGAACCCCTACTCTCACCAACTGAGACAGCAAACAGACTTAATGTTTTCTTCTCCACCATAGGAAAGAATCTAGGGAGTAAAATCCCAAGCTCAAACACACGTCCAACAGACTACCTCGCCAACAACTACCCTAATACACTATTCCTAGCTCCTACCAACCCAATAGAAGTCTCGCTCATAATCAACACCCTTAAAAACAAGGCAGGAGACATAAACAGCTTACCACCATTTATGTACAAAAAAGCTTCACAGGTACTGTCACCAATTATTGCAACACTCTTCAATAAATCCATTGAAACCTCTACATTCCCATCAATTCTCAAAATAGCTAGGGTCACCCCAATCCACAAAGGAGGTGATCAAACAGACTTGAATAATTATAGACTAATATCTAATTTACCACTGCCCTCTAAAATCTTTGAAAAATTAATTCATAGACAGATTTATTCCTACCTCGTCTCATACAACGTACTCAACCCCTGTCAGTTTGGATTCAGGACCAACAAAAGCACAAATGATGCCATTATACACATTTTTTTTTTTTCAACAAGTCCGCCGTCTCCCACCGAGGCAGGGTGACCCAAAAAGAAAGAAAATCCCCAAAAAGAAAATACTTTCATCATCATTCAACACTTTCACCACACTCATACATAATCACTGTCTTTGCAGAGGAGCTCAGATACGACAGCTGAGAATTGTCCCTCCCAGCTGTCACTATCCCAGACCCCTCCTTTAAAGTGCAGGCATTGTACTTCCCATTTCCAGGACTCAAGTCCAACTAAATCAATTAACTGGTTTCCCTGAATGCCTTCACAAAATGTTACCCTGCTCACACTCCAACAGATCGTCATGTCCCAAAAACCATTTGTCTCCATTCACTCCTATCTAACACGCTCACACATGCTTGCTGGAAGTCCAAGCCCCGCGCCCACAAAACCTCCTTTACCCCTTCCCTCCAACCTTTTCTAGGACGACCCCTACCCTGCCTTCCTTCCCCTACAGATTTATACGCTCTCCAA
Organism: Cherax destructor; assembly: GCA_009830355.1. Taxonomy (NCBI): domain Eukaryota; kingdom Metazoa; phylum Arthropoda; class Malacostraca; order Decapoda; family Parastacidae; genus Cherax; species Cherax destructor. Next base: position 12,166 of record WNWK01029500.1, read on the forward strand.
GTCATTCTACTTTGATCCATTCTCTCTAAATGACCAAACCACCTCAACAACCCCTCTTCAGCCCTCTGACAAATACTTTTAGTAACTCCACACCTTCTCCTAATTTCCACATTCCGAATTTTCTGCATAATATTTACACCACACATTGCCCTTAGACAGGACATCTCCACTGCCTCCAGCCTCCTCCTCGCTGCAGCATTTGCAACCCATGCTTCACACCCATATAAGAGTGTTGGTACCACTATACTTTCATACATTCCCTTCTTTGCCTCCATGGATAACGTTTTTTGTCTCCACAGATATCTCAACGCACCACTCACCTTTTTTCCTTCATCAATTCTATGGTTAACCTCATCCTTCATAAACCCATCCGCTGACACGTCAACTCCCAAATATCTGAAAACATTTACTTCTTCCATAATCCCTCTCTCCAATGTGATATCCAATTTTTCTTTATTTAAATCGTTTGATACCCTCATCACCTTACTCTTATCTATGTTCACTTTTAACTTTCTACCTTTACACACTCTCCCAAACTCATCCACTAACCTTTGCAACTTTTCTTTAGAATCTCCCATAAGCACAGTATCATCAGCAAAAAGTAACTGTGTCAACTCCCATTTTGCATTTAATTCTCCATAATTTAATCCCACCCCTCTCCCCAACACCCTAGCATTTACTTCTTTTACAACCCCATCTATAAATATATTAAACAACCATGGTGACATTACACATCCCTGTCTAAGACCTACTTTTACCGGGAAGTAATCTCCCTCTCTCCTACACACCCTAACCTGAGCCTCACTATCCTCATAAAAACTCTTTACAGCCTTCAGTAATTTACTACCTATTCCATACACTTGCAACATTTGCCACATTGCTCCCCTATCCACTCTATCATATGCCTTTTCTAAATCCATAAATGCAATAAAAACTTCTCTACCTTTATCTAAATACTGTTCACATATATGCTTCACTGTAAACACTTGATCAACACATCCCCTACCCACTCTAAAGCCTCCTTGCTCATCTGCAATCCTACTCTCTGTCTTACCTCTAATTCTTTCAATAATAACCCTGCTGTGGAAAATATTGGTATTTTCCGAAAGTTGTAATTGATAAACTTTCCAATATGAACAGATATCCTTAATGTACCGCTGGTACATGGGGGTATGTAATAGAGAACCATCATACCAGCGGGGAGGAAGCGGGAAGAGGCTGGGCAGGGAGGAGGCAGAGAGGGGAAGGAGAGTGAGTGGACAGCCAGCCTACCCATCAGAGTTCAAGTCGGTATGGCCAGTAAAATTTGGAGATTCCGCCCACCAAATCGGATTTAATTACCTCCTTTCGTAATGTGGAGGAATATCCAGTGACGGGGGGAATATCAAGTGGGACAATCGGTCCAGGAGGTCCAGTAATAGGACAATAATTGTGAAATAAGGTGGGCCGCCGGCGTGTGACGCGGTCATAGGCCTATTTGAACTGAGTGAAATGACCATACGGCAGGATAAAGTCGTAACCCTGATGTTGGGGAGTTCATCTTAGAAGAGACTGTAATATATTCGATGAACTTTGGGAAATGGTGAATACTGTGAAACCGAGTTGTAAATAATCAGGGGTTGATTGTGTCGACCGGGTCTGGCTTGGGTACGCCATACCCCGACCGCCATATTGGATGTGATTGAAATGAACTAACTTATCGTAAGTTATCTACTCGAAATTCAAGTATCGAGACTGTGAATGTGTATAAACTAGTGGGGCATTAAGCCAGGATACACGTAATATGTAAAGTTATACGTATAAACAGTACAAAAGGTCGGATTAGTGCGAGGATCTGATTCGCTACCCCGACCAACCACATGTTAACGAACGCTCGGTCTCGTGGGCGTATAAGAGTGTACGGAAATTAACCTTCCTTGACTCGACGAGACAGCTAATACCATCGCGATCGAATCAGATCGCAGGAGGACGTCAACAACGGAACGACTCCCTCATCTAAAGCTAAGTACTCTGCGGTTTACTTTGTTATTGGCCAATGATATTGTTACGCACAGTAGATGTACTTTAGCTAGGTCAACGATCTACGATACACCGCTATGATGCTGTTAATTAGGTGAGTGTTGGTCATGTTAATTGAACTATGTGTTCTCTACCTCTTCTCCGTGTGATCAGTTGTTCCACAACCAATACAGTCCACTTAAATTTAACGTAATATAGCTATAATAAATGATCTTCTCAGATTTATTTATACTGGTCCAGAGTGCAGTGGGCGAACGAGAATATTGAAGGTACCCCCTCGGTGCGGCCAGGAGCGGGTAAAGTTCTCACATACCTTAAAGGGAATGACTGCGGTAAAATTTATACGAGTCGGTCGTCTCCCTGGGAGTTTGTTTATTGCTAGTGGCGGTGTCCCAGATAGACTTCTCTCACAATTCCCCACACCTGCCATACACTTTACCTGATATACTCAGTAAACTTCTTTCTTCTTTCTTTCAACACGTTGGCCGTTTCCCACCAAAGCGGGGTGGCCCAAAATGAAAAACGAAAGTTTCCCCTTTTACATTTAGTAATATATACAGGAGAAGGGGTTACTAGCCCCTTGCTCCTGGCATTTTAGTCGCTTCTTACGACACGCATGGCTTACGGAGGAAGAATTCTGTTCCACTTCCCCATGGAGATAAGAGGAAATAAGAACAAGAACTAGTAAGAAAATAGAAGAAAACCCAGAGGGGTGTGTATATATATGCTTGTACATGAATTTGTAGTGTGACCTAAGTGTAAGTAGAAGTAGCAAGATGTACCTGAAATCTTGCATGTTTATGAGACAGAAAAAATACACCAGCAATCCTACCATCATGTAAAACAATTACAGGCTTTTGTTTTACACTCACTTGGCAGGATGGTAGTACCTCCCTGGGTGGTTGCTGTCTACCAACCTACTACCTACACATTTTTACACTCTCTTTTATCCCCCTTCCCTTTATATAAAGGAACTATACATGCTCTCTGCCAATCCCTAGATACTTTCCCCTCTTTCATACATTTATTAAACAAAAATACCAACCACTCCAGCACTATATCCCCCCCTGCTTTTAACATTTCTGTCATGATCCCGTCAATTCCAGCTGCTTTACCCCCTTTCATTCTACGTAATGCCTCATGCACCTCCCCCACACTCACATCCTGCTCTTCTTCACTCCTAAACGATGTTGTACCTCCCTGGCCAGTACATGAAATTACCGCCTCCCTTTTTTCATCGACATTTAAAAGTTCCTCAAAATATTTTCGCCATCTACCCAATACCTCCAGCTCCCCATCTACTAACTCCCCTACTCTGTTTTTAACTGACAAATCCATTCGTTCCCTAGGCTTTCTTACCTTGTTTATCTCACTCCAATTTTTTTTCTTGTTTTTAGCAAAATTTCTTGACAGAGCCTCTCCCATTCTTTCATCCGCTCTTCTTTTGCACTCTCTCACCACTCTCTTCACCTTTCTTTTACTCTCCATATACTCTGCTCTTCTATTAACACTTCTGTTTTGTAAAAACCTCTCATAAGCTACCTTTTTCTCTTTTATCACACCCTTTACTTCTTCATTCCACCACTCACTCCTCTTTCCTCCTGCACCCACCCTCTTATAGCCACAAACTTCTGCCCCACATTCTAATACTGCATTTTTAAAACTATTCCAACTCTCTTCAACCCCCCCACTACTCATACTTGCACTAACCCACCTTTCTGCCAATAGTTGCTTATATCTCACCCTAACTTCCTCCTCCCTTAGTTTATACACTTTTACCTCTCTCTTACTTGCTGTTGCCATTTTCTTTTTGTCCCATCTACCTTTTACTCTAACTGTAGCTACAACCAAATAATGATCTGATATATCCGTTGCCCCTCTATAAACATGTACATCCTGAAGCCTACCCATCAACCTTTTATCCACCAATACATAATCCAACAAACTACTTTCCTTACGTGCTATATCATACCTTGTATATTTATTTATCCTCTTTTTCATAAAATATTTATTACTTATTACCAAACCTCTTTCTACACATAGCTCAATTAATGGTTCCCCATTTACATTTACCCCTGGCACCCCAAATTTACCTACTACTCCCTCAACAACATTTTTACCCACTTTAGCATTAAGATCCCCAACCACAATTACTCTCTCACTTGGTTCAAAACTCCCCACACACTCACTCAACATTTCCCAAAATCTCTCTCTCTCCTCTACACTTCTCTCTTCTCCAGGTGCATAAACACTTACTATAACCCACTTTTCACACCCAACCTTTATTTTACTCCACATAATCCTTGAATTTATACATTTATATTCCTTCTTTACCTGCCATAACTGATTATTCAACATTATTGCCACTCCTTCTTTAGCTCTAACTCTATTTGAAACCCTGACCTAATCCCATTTATTTCTCCCCACTGAAACTCTCCTACCCCTTCAGCTTTGTCTCACTTAAAGCCAGGACATCCAGCTTCTTTTCATTCATAACATCTACAATCATCTCTTTCTTATCATTCGCACAACATCCACGCACATTCAAACATCCCACTTTGACGGTTTTCTTCTTTTTCTTTTTAGTAAGCTATACAGGAAAAGGGGTTACTAGCCCATTGTTCCCGGCATTTTAGTTGACTTTTACAACACGCATGGCTTACGGAGAAAAGATTCTTATTCCACTTCCCCATGGATATGAAAGGAAAAGCAATAAGAACAAGAACTATTAAGATAAAATCAAAGAAAACTCAGATGAGTGTGTATACATAAACGTGTACATGTTTGCGTAGCGTGACCTAAGTGTAAGTAGAAGTAGCAAGACGTACCTGAAATCTTGCATGTTTATGAGACAGAAAAAAGACACCAGCAATCCTACCATAATGTAAAACAGTTTCAGGTTTCTGTTTCACAGTCACCTGGCAGGATGGTAGTACCTCCCTGGGTGGTTGCTGTCTACCAACACCGAACTTGAGAAGAAAGAAGTCTCACTGGGAATCTTCATTGATCTACGCAAAGCTTTTGATACAGTCGACCATGATTTACTGCTCACAAAATTAGCACACTATGGTATAAGAGGGCACTCACTCAACTACCTAAAGTCATACCTCAGTAACAGAAGCCAATACGTGTACACAAATAGAGCGAACTCTACCACACAACAAATTACAGTCGGAGTCCCTCAAGGAAGTGTACTGGGTCCACTCCTATTCCTCATTAACATCAATGACCTACCAAATGCATCACAACTACTCAAACCCATATTATTTGCAGATGATACAACGTATGTCTTCTCTCACCCAAATCCAGTCATACTGGCCAATACTGTTAATGCCGAATTACAGAAAATATCAACATGGATGACGACTAATAAACTTACTCTAAATACTGACAAGACCTACTTCATACAGTTTGGAAACAGAGCCACAAATGTTCCACTTAACATAACGCTCAATGGTTCACCCATCACAAGACTCACAGAGGGAAAATTCCTAGGAATCCACATTGACAGTAGCCTTAAATTCCAAACACACATATAACAAATTTCCAAGAAAATCTCAAAGACAGTAGGCATATTATCAAAGATATGCTACTATGTGCCTCAATCAGCTCTCCTTGCACTATATCACTCACTCATCTACCCATATCTCACCTATGGAATCTGTGCATGGGGATCAACAACATTAAATCACCTTAGACCACTCATAACGAGCAAAAGGCTGCAGTGAGAATGATAACAAATTCCCACTCTAGACAGCATACTCCACCAATATTCAAAAGCCTAAAACTACTCACCATAAAGAACATTCACACTTATTCTTGTGCCTTCTACATACATAGAACTCTACATTCTAATATAAACCCTCCGCTCAAAATTCTCCTCACTTTTTGATATACCCCGTGTCCATATCAACCTATGTAAAAATTCTATGCACATAAAGGGCCCCAGAATCTGGAATTCATTACCAGTAAATACTAAAATAACCTTGTCTGAAAATCAAGTTAAGACTCTTCTCAAAAACCACCTACTCACCCTAAACTAAATACTCATACTGTAAATTGCTTTCAAAAATGCTCATTGTTATTTTCCTATAAAATAAAATAATTTCAATTTTTACTATTATGTTACTATTATGTTACCACCTACTCACCCTAAACTAAATACTCATACTGTAAATTACTTTAAAAAATGCTCAATGTTATTTTCCTTTAGATAATTTCAATTTTTACTATTATATTACCATCCTACTAAACACTTGTTACAATGTAATATCATCATATTGTAATTTGAACAATGTATTATCATCATATTATAATTTGAACGATCTAATAAAACAAACTCACTCAATTTCTCTAATATTATGTTCATAGTCTATAAGCCATTAGATTAAGCTGCCCCTAATACCATGGCATGTCAGTGGCTCTCCTTGCACTTCAATTTATGATTGTAATAACAAAACCTATGTAAACTAGCAATGAAATAAATATTTGTATTTGTATTTTGTATTTGTATTTCTGCCGATGTTCAAGAGTAAGCAAATCACGCCACGTGTCCAATATACATCAACTGGCGAGTCTAACATTCTTGCACAAGTGCGCTGATATTATTTATACCATTTTTACAATGATGCAGTAGTATTCATAACAGAAAATCTTCTATTTTTTGAGAGAGTAAAAATTCAAAATGGAATGCAAAAGTAATGTAAGAGGGGCCTGGAGACATGACTAATGAACAGAGAAAATCTTATTTTAGTGCCAGGAATGTCTGTCTTGTTTATTCTGGACCCTATTTTGAAATTGGCATCTTTTGAAATTTGTGTGAAATTGGCCAAATTGCAAATTTCTGACCACATTATTGGGTAGTTGAAATCGGTAAATTGGCGGTTTCTTGTACTCAATCGATAGAACAAATGGAATTCTAGCGAAATAGCTATAATTTTAGTAGACCGAAACATTGGAATTGGGCAAAAATAGGGCTCAAAGTGGACGAAATCGCCAATGCGTAAATATCGTCAATACCGCTAACTTTGTGAGAGCATAATTCCGTTAGTTTTCCATCAAATTTCATACTTTTGTTGTCATTATGATCGGAAAAAGATTCTCTATCGTTTCATAAGAAAAAATAAAAAACAATTCCGAAATTTTTTCGACCCTGAGAACGAGTTACGGATCGGGGGTCTCAACCCTGAAAGGGTTAAAAATATACTAAAAATGTTATAAATGGTGCAAAGGTGCCATTAAAACAATATCAAAGATGGTTGACACAAACTCCATACCATTATAGTATGCATCTCATTTAGCGACCAATTCGTTTACCGACATGGTCTTAGGAACGCAACTCCGTTGTTAAGTGAGGAGAGGCTGTATATATGTTAAACAACCAAACATACCTGTCTAAGGCCTACTTTTTCTGGAAAATAATATCCCTCTCTCCTACATACACTAAAATGTTGAGATGCTGAAGGCTGTTAACCATCTGGTTTTATTAATTCAAACAAATTATCCTCCTTCAGAAAAAAAAAAAAATTCTTGAGAGGAAGCAAAGGGCAAGAGGCAATCAAAGTAAAAGTACTTGTGAAGTCCAATATTAATGAAAGGAGAGGTACTTCAAGAGAACAAGGCTGTATACTAAGTACTTCATAGGAATCCTTACACAGAAATGTACTGTATACTGTACTCACCGGAGGGTCGTTTAAACTGTCGAAAGGAAGAATATCATCCAGGTTTAGTAAGTTATCCTCTGTAGAAAAAATATATTTTGTTGAAACAACATTAACAATGTATTCAATGCCTTCTTGTACTGCAAATACCAGCACTGCTATCCTTACACGAGCATACTCAACATCTTTGGCAGTGACCGCCAGTCTAACTGTTCTTAACACTGCTTCAGGCACTTCTACAGTTCCTTGCCATACAATCAGGTAAAATTTTCTGAACCAGACACCCTGCAATAAGAAACAAAACATGAGCAAGATGCAGAGTCCAAACAGCCCTTAAAGAATGAAGCAATCCACCACACATTAGGGTGTGAGCAGCATCCTTTAAGAGTTGAAGAAAAATAATCTCTAAAAACCTAAATAAAATTGGTTATAGTTCAACTGCATTAGATGAGCAAACGAGGCATCTCATGTCAATTTACCATTTACAAGTGGTTGTAAGTCTACCCTTTTTTTATACAATGGACCCCTGGTTAACGAACACCCCGGAAATCGTACAATTATGTAAGTATAATATTGTAAGTGCTTGTGGAAGTGTATTTTTGGGGGTCTGAAATAGACTAACCTACGTGACATTATTTCTTAAGGAAGTAAATTCGTTCGGTAATGGCACTTGAGCAGGCTTCTGGGATGAAGTTTTTTCGTTAACCGGGGGTCCACTGTACTACATTACACTATACTATTGAAAAAAGTGCTTAGGACATCATGTTGCTACTGTTAGGTTGAAGGGCCAAGATGACCCTGGGGCCAGTTGGGGGTTCAGTAATGTGAGGGACAATTAAATTGTTTAGCTTGCTCCATGGCCAATTTTGTCCATATTAGCTTGCCAACTATCTCTAGTATACTCTATTCTGCTGTAAGATTAACCCGTAAACGGTCCAAACATATACAGTGGACCCTCGGTTAACGAATACCCCGGAAATCGTGCAATTATGTAAGTATAATTTTGTAAGTTCTTGTGGAAGTGTATTTTTGGGGGTCTGAAATAGACTAACCTACGTGAAATTTTTCCTTAAGGGAGTAAATTCGTTCGGTAATGGCACTTGAGCAGACTTCAGGAGTGAAGTTTTTACGAAACTCGGGGGTCCACTGTATATACGTTTGCTCGCCCAGTGCCCCGAATATTTTGAAAAAAAAAAAAAAAAATACGTATATAGAAATAAAGAGCACATTTTTCTAAGTGTTATAGGTTAAAACAAATTTTTTAGGGTCAGTACTTACCGAGACATGAGGCCGAGAAGTTGGCACTGGATGCTCACCTGACAGCAACATCGAGTCCAGCCGCTTGCAGAAGTGATGACGATATACCTTTTTTTCTTGTTTTTATATTATTTTATATAATTTTTATGTTCTGATAATTACAATTTATAGTAGTTCTTGTCATTTCATAACCAATCTTTATTCTAACACTAATATTAGGTACTGAAATTGTACTCAAATTGTCACAAACACTCTGACAGTTGGACATTTACACCTGCCTTGGACATTTACTATTGTCTAGGAATATACACAAAGTATTTATAGGTCCCAGCAATGTTTTGGATATGTGGGAGTATATAATAATAATAATAATAATAATAATAATAATAATAATAATAATAATATTAATAATAGTAATAATAATAATAATAATAATAATAATAATAATAAGAATAATAATAACAATAAGAATACTAATAAAATAACAATAATAATAATAATAAAATAACAATAATAATAATAATAAAATAATAATAATAAATACATATACCTTTATTTTTTTTTTTCAACAAGTCGGCTGTCTCCCACTGAGGCAGGGTGACCCAAAAAGAATGAAAATCCCCAAAAAGAAAATACTTTCATCATCATTCAACACTTTCACCACACTCATACATAATCACTGTCTTTGCAGAGGCGCTCAGATACGACAGCTGAGAATAGTCCCTCCCAGCTGTCACTATCCCAGACCCCTCCTTTAAAGTGCAGGCATTGTACTTCCCATTTCCAGGACTCAAGTCCAACTAAATCAATTAACTGGTTTCCCTGAATCCCTTCACAAAATGTTACCCTGCTCACATTCCAACAGCTCATCAGGTCCCAAAAACCATTTGTCTTTATTCACTCCTAACACGCTCACATATGCTTGCTGGAAGTCCAAGCCCCTCGCCCACAAAACCTCCTTTACCCCCTCCCTCCAACCTTTTCTAGGCCGACCCCTACCCCGCCTGCCTTCCCCTACAGATTTATATGCTCTCCAAGTCATTCTACTTTGTTCCATTCTCTCTAAATAATCAAACCACCTCAACAACCCCTCTTCAGCCCTCTGACAAATACTTTTAGTAACTCCACACCTCCTAATTTCCACACTCTGAATTCTCTGCATAATATTTACACCACACATTGCCCTTGGACAGGACATCTCCGCTGCCTCCAGATATCTCCTCGCTGCAGTATTTACAATCCAAGCTTCACACCCATGTAAGAGTGTTGGTACCACTATACTTTCATACATTCCCTTATTTGCCTCCATGTATAACGTTTTTTGTCTCCACAGTTACCTCAACGCACCAATCACCTCTTTCTAACTTCATCCTTCATAAACCCATCCGCTGACAAGTCAAATAAATGTTTAGATATTTGGGAGTGAACTTGTCAGAGATGGGGCTATGAAAGATGAGGTAAACCACAGAACTGATGAACAGATAAAAAGGTGGATGTTGTTTGAGGCATCTGTGGAGCCAAAGAATTTATCCATGGATGCAAAAATGGGAATGTACCAGAGTATACAATTACAATTTTTATTTCTTTGTAAAGGTTACATTGTATAATTTGTGTTATAAAATGTTAGGTAATAGGTAGTAGGTTGGTAGACAGCAACCGCCCAGGGAAGTAGTACTATTGTCCTGCCAAGTGAGTGTAAAATGGAAGCCTGTACAGTGGTACCTCGGTTTACGATTTTAATCCGTCAGAGAGGGCATATTTTAAGCCGAAACAATCGTAAAACGAATCAATTTTCCCCATAAGAAATAATGGAAATAAATTTAATCCGTCCAAGACTTCCAAAAGTAGTTAAATAAAATATTTTTTAGAACTTTTGGACATTAAATAATACACAATTTAATAAAGAATACATAAATAAACATGCAAATATTATACAATAACATGTCACTTACATTTATTGAAGAGTTGTTGATGTGTGGAGGATGGGAGGAGGGGAGAAGGTGGAGTAGTATGCTAGTGTTTGGAAGGGGAATCCCCTTCCATTAACACTGCAGGTACCAACTTCTTTTCTGGGGTTACTTCCCTTTTCTTTGAATGCCACTAGGACCAGCTTGAGAGTCACTAGACCTCTTTCTAACAACAAATTTGTCCAGGGAGATCTGTGTCTGGCGATTCTTTAACACATCCCTGAAATGACACACCACTGTGTCATTGTACAGGTTGCCAGCACGGCCTGCAACAGCATGGTTAGGGTGATATTCATCCATAAATGCTTGCACCTTGCTCCACATTCCACAAATGTCCTTAATCCTTGAAGAAGGCACATTCTTCCATTTTTGTTCCACCTCCTCCACCTCCTCTGAACCATTGTCCTGACCTCTGCTCTCTTGTTCCAGTTGCTGTTGAAGCTCTTGCAGATCTTCAGTGGTTAGCTCTTCCTTGTGCTCCTCCACCAACTGTTCCACATCCTCACCACTCACCTCTAACCCCAAAGACTTGCCCAATTCCACAATTTCTTCCACAACAGGCTCAGGCTCAGGCTCAGGCTCAGGGTTCTGAGGCTCAGCCCCAAAACCTTCAAAATCCCTCCCTAGGACACAGTCTGGCCACAATTTTCTCCAGGCAGAGTTCAAAGTCCTGGTAGTCACTCCCTCCCAAGCCTTACCTATAAGGTGTACACAATGCAGCATATGGAAATGGTTTTTCCAAAATTCTCTTAGGGTTATGTTCATGTCTGTGGTCACATCAAAGCACTTTTGAAACATTGCTTTGGTATAGAGTTTTTTAAAGTTGGAAATGACCTGCTGGTCCATGGGCTGGAGGAGAGGAGTGGTATTAGGGGGCAAGAACTTCACTTTGATGAATTTAAACTCCTCCACAATTTTCTCTACCAAGTTTGGAGGATGACAAGGAGCATTGTCAGGAGGCACTTAAGTGGCAAATTATTGTCCAATAGATATTTCTTCACACTGGGGCCAAACACTTCATTGAACCAATCTAAGAAAATGTCCTTTGTGACCCAAGCCTTTTGTTAGACTTCCACATCACACACAAGTTAGACTTGCTGACACCGATCTGCCAAACACTCGGGATTTTCAAAAGATACACTAGTAAAGGCTTCACTTTGCAATCACCACTTGCATTGGCACAAAGCATCAACGTTAGCCTGTCTTTCATAGGCTTATGTCCTGGCTGTGCCTTTCCTCCTGAGTAATGTAGGTCCTGTTGGGCATTTTCTTCCAAAACAGGCCTGTT
>WNWK01029501.1:0-24356 GCA_009830355.1 Cherax destructor
TCCACTTTCGTGGCGGGCAAAAACGACTAAAATCCCTTTAAATGTCCATCCTGTGACGCAGGTGGGAAAAATGCATCATAATTTACACCTGAAATATTTCGAAGACATTAGTCCAGATCTAGACACCAAAATCACTATTAACAAGAGTAAGAAGCTCGAGAAAGGGTTGAAAAGCAGGGAAGCAGTCAGCACATGGGAGATAACTAAATAACTGTGAAGGGACCAAGATTTTTTCAACACCTTCCCTTTATACATAAGGGGAATTACCACTTGACCCCTGGCTATCTTCAAGATGGAACTGTGTAAGTTCAAGTTCAAGGCTGTGGTCTACGTTGGACTGCGTGCGGCTAGCATCAACAGCCGGGTTGATCAGATTGTCACAATCAGGATGCCTGGTTTGGGACCGGACACACACACATACACGGCCCGGGTTCAATTCCCGGCGGGGCCGAAACATTTCGAAGTGTTTCGTTACACACACACACTCATACATACAACAGGCCTAGTGTCTAATCGACATGTGCCTAGGACAAAATGGTAACATAACTAACTAATACACACACACACACACACACACACACACACATACATACATACACATACACATACATACACACACATACACACAGGACTTTCCTTTCATTCTTCTCCTTGAATTTTATTGCCCTCTGCGTACAGTAGGATGATATAATATATATATATATATATATATATATATATATATATATATATATATATATATATATATATATAATGATAATGGGGTCCTTTGATTGAACTTTGTATAGAAAGGAGTTTGGTTATAGGTAATACATATTTTAAGAAAAAGAGGATAAATAAGTATACAAGATATGATATAGGGCGTAATGACAGTAGTTTGTTGGACTACGTATTGGTAGATAAAAAGACTGTTGGGTAGACTTCAAGATGTACATGTTTATAGAGGGACCACCACTACGACGCCTCTTAGGGTGACTATCAGGACAATTAACTGCAATATGGCCACGGTAACCACAGTTGTAATAAGTCCTCTTACTGTGGTTACTGAATGTACTATGAATACTAGGAGGATTATAATGACTCGGTACACTGGACTTGGGCGATCGCTGTGATTGTTGTCTATGATTTGGGGCTGTAGCACAAACGAGAGATGGTGCTGAATGAGGCATAGTTGAGAAATTAGGTTGGATAGACGGGAAAGTACCCTGGGGACACAAGGAACGTACATGATTAAAAGAATCTAACACAAAGTAGTTGTCACAGTTGCTCTTTGCTGATGACACTGTGCTTTTGGGAGAAGTTGCAGAGGTTGGTGGATGAGTTTGGTAGGGTATGTAAAAAGAGAAAATTAAAAGTGAATACTATAGGAAAGAGTAAGGTGATGAGGATAAAAAAAATAGATAATGAAAGAATGGATATCAGATTGGAGGGAGAGAGTATGGAGGAGGTGAATATATTCATATACTTAGGAGTGGACGTGTCAGCAGATGGGTCTATGAAAGATGAGGTGAATCATAGAATTTATGACTGGAAAAATGTGAGTGGTGTACAGAGTAGTCTGTGGAGACAAAGAGGGTAATGTATGAGAGTGTAGTTATACCAACGCTCTTATATCGATGCAAAGCATGGGTGGTGAATGTTGCAACAAGGAGAAGGCTGGAGGCAGTGGAGATGTCGTGTCTGAGGGCAATGTGTGGTGTGAATATAATGCAGAGAATTCGTAGTTTGGAAATTAGGAGGAGGTACGGGATTACCAAAACTATTATCCAGAGGGCTGAGGAGCTGTTGTTGAGGTGGTTTGGACATGTAGAGATGATGGAATAATATAGAATGACTTCGAGAGTGTATAAATCTGTAGTGGAGGGAAGGCGGGGTAGGGGTTGGCCTAGGAAAGGTTGGAGGGAGGGGGTAAACGAGGTTTTAGTGTACGAGGGGCTTGGACTTCCAGTAAGCATGCGTGAGCGTGTTAGATAGGAGCGAATGGAGACAAATAGTGTTTAGGACCTGACGTGCTGTTGGAGTGTGAGCAAGGTAACATTTATGAAAGGATTCAGGGAAACGGGCAGGCCGGACTTGAGTCCTGGAGATGGGAAGTACAGTGTCTGCACTCTGAAGGAGGGGTGTTAATGTTGCAGTTTTATAACTGTAGTGTAAGCACGCCTCTGACAAGACAGTGATGGAGTGAATGATGGGGAAGATTTTTCTTTTTCGGGCCACCCTGCCTTGGTGGGAAACGGCCGATGTGTTAATAATAATAATAATAATAATAATAATAATAATAATATATATATATATATATATATATATATATATATATATATATATATATATATATATATATATTTATTTATTTATTTATGTTGTCTTCCACAGGTATATTGAGTAGAGTTGTGTGTGAGGGGAGAGGCAGCCTGAGCCAGTACCTGCAGATGGTAGAGTCATCATCGTCTCCTCGACCCGCTCTCAGAGGAGACATCTGTCCAGGTAACAGACATAATCACTGCATCTTTTAAGCATTTTCTATACTTATATTAATCTGCGAACATCTGAAGTTCTTAAACTTTTAAAGATGTTGGTTCAGATGTGGGTTCCGAACTGGTTCTGTGTACTCTGGTCTGACTTTTTAGGCCTGGTTTGGGACCAGACTGTGGGGGCAATTCCTTCAGAAATGGGCCACAGGTAGGTAGACCTAACTGTGTTTCTCTGTGTGAGAGTCCGGTCCTGGCCCATAAGCTAGAATTTTTGATCACTATTACTGGATTCTAGCCACGTAGAAACTAACATACCTACTCTTCAAGATACGTTCATTGTAATTACCTGTTTATAATTATATATTTGTAACTTAAGGAGCACAAATGTGAACGTGGTATCTCCTCCTTAATTAATCCAGTCATAGTTTTTTTTTTAATTTCCATTAATTGATGTACTTACTGCTTCATGTTTTTTTATCTATTTCATCGTTCTTCCACTATATAAAACAAATTTCTTGTATCCAGTGTGTGTGTGTGTGTGCTCACCTAATTGTGGTTGCAGGGGTCGAGTCATAGCTCCTAGCCCCGCCTCTTCACTGGTCGCTACTAGGTCCACTCTCTCCCTGCTCCATGAGCTTAATCCTACCTCTTCTTAGCTTTATCATACCTGTGTGTGTGTGTGTACTCACCTAGTTGTGGTTGCAGGGGTCGAGTCACAGCTCCTGGCGTGTGTGTGTGTGTGTGTGTGTGTGTGTGTGTTTGTGTGTGTGTTTAATTTATTACTGTCTTTTAAAGCAAACGTGTAACAATTAGACGAAGGTAATGTTTATCTTTGAGTTTGCTCACGCCTTATGTATACACTGTTGCCTCTCTTACAGGGTAATCAATTTTACGTCAACAGCCATTAGTGATGCTCTCTCTTTGTTCTCCCTGAACACCTTCCCACTTCGTCTCTCTCTCTCTGTCTCTTTGATATATGTACTCCTGTTAACCCTTTTAGGGCACAGTTCTTAGGTCTTTCGTGTCTGCACATGCCCTTGCGCTAACAAGAGCATGAGCAGACACATGTGGCAAACAGATGTGCAGACACATGTGGCAAAATCAAATTCTTCTCCAATATCTCTCAGCTCTAAGGTTCCAATTGCTTGAGTTTTCCCCAGGAATCAAGTTTAACACACAGGATACTCTTATTATTGTTTTGGGAGCTACAGTAAGTGTTTTGGGAGCTACAGTAAGTGTTTTGGGGTTGAATGGAGCAGTAAAAAGTATCCGGTAACACCTCTATTTCCTGGATATGTGACAAAAGTTGTTCCTCCTGGGATTACAGAAATATTGACCTACACATGCCCTTTAAATATGGATTTTTTTTTTTATTTGGCTTCTGGGAAGTAGCAAACAGTGCGTGAGGTTCACGTCCAACCTGACACAGATAACAAGAAGCATGAGTACGTACAAGGGGGTTCAAAGTCATCTCTGACAGAACAGGAAGAGTGGGAGAGAAATGTAGACGGGAGTACTAGACTGAATGCCACGCTGAGTTTGACAGGAAATTTTGGTAAAACGTTTGATACAGCAGAATAAATAGAGTAATTAAGCAAAGAAATACAATAGAAAAGTACACAAAATTTAAGAGCTTCAGAAGCCCCACAATTCTAGTATAAATCCAGAAATAGTTGAATTGGGTGGCAGTACAGAGCCCATAAATAACAGCCAACGGAAAATCAAAATGTGTAAATTGTATGTAAATGGAGAATGTCTGGAAAAATAAATGGGCCATGAAGATTTGATCACCCAAAAATAATGTCGCCATCGCTTAAAAAAAAAAAAAGGTTTATGTCGTTTTACCTCCTATAAATGTATTTTTGTTTAAAAAAATACTATGATATAAATTAACTCGTATACGACTTGAATGTAACCAGTAGAAGGCTCATGCCAAGTGAGCATCAAGGTAACATTAGTATTCAGGTTAGGTTAGGTAAGGTTTGTCAGGAGACAGGACAAGTGTTTTCTGACGCTGGTCTTAGTCGTATGATGGCCCACAGATTTTGGTCATCTGACCGAGGCCTTCCGCTGGCTTACCGGTCCACCCCTTTAAAAATTATGGTTGTAATTATTCCCATTACTTACTGGTATTCACACAAGTTTAGATCTCAGTTATTTTTTTAGTGCCAGAAACCGAAAACAAAGAATGGTAAAAAAAATAACAAGAATATTTCACCACCTCGGAGCCACAGGCTTGGAAACAAAGCCAGTGGCTGCGTCATCTAAGCCACATATTGCCTTCATACCTTTGAGATGCCTTTGATGAGTTTCGAGAGTTTTTCTACTCCCCAACAAACAAATACCACAATATCATTTATTTCCGCAAACATACAACATGAGCAACAACATGCAACATGAGCAACAACATGCAACCTGAGCAACAACATGCAACATGAGCAACAACATGCAACCTGAGCAACAACATGCAACCTGAGCAACAACATGCAACATGAGCAACAACATGCAACATGAGCAACAACATGCAACCTGAGCAACAACATGCAACCTGAGCAACAACATGCAACCTGAACAACAACATGCAACCTGAACAACATGCAACATGATCAACAACATGCAACATGAGTAACAACATGCAACCTGAGCAACAACATGCAACCTGAGCAACAACATGCAACCTGAGCAACAACATGCAACATGAGCAACAACATACAACCTGAGCAACAACATGCAACATGAGCAACAACATGCAACATGATCAACAACATGCAACCTGAGCAACAACATGCAACCTGAGCAACAACATGCAACATGAACAACAACATGCAACCTGAGCAACAACATGCAACCTGAGCAACAACATGCAACCTGAGCAACAACATGCAACCTGAGCAACAACATGCAACCTGAGCAACAACATGCAACCTGAGCAACAACATGCAACCTGAGCAACAACATGCAACCTGAGCAACAACATGCAACATGAACAACAACATGCAACCTGAGCAACAACATGCAACCTGAGCAACAACATACAACATGAGCAACAACATGCAACCTGAGCAACAACATGCAACCTGAGCAACAACATGCAACCTGAGCAACAACATACAACATGAGCAACAACATGCAACCTGAGGAACAACATGCAACCTGAGCAACAACATGCAACATGAACAACAACATGCAACATGAGCAACAACATGCAACCTGAGCAACAACATACAACATGAGCAACAACATGCAACCTGAGCAACAACATGCAACATGAGCAACAACATGCAACCTGAGCAACAACATACAACATGAGCAACAACATGCAACCTGAGCAACAACATGCAACCTGAGCAACAACATACAACATGAGCAACAACATGCAACATGAGCAACAACATGCAACCTGAGCAACAACATGCAACATGAACAACATGCAACATGAACAACAACATGCAACCTGAGCAACAACATGCAACCTGAGCAACAACATGCAACCTGAGCAACAACATGCAACCTGAACAACAACACGCAACCTGAGCAACAACATGCAACATGAGCAACAACATGCAACATGAGCAACAACATGCAACATGAGCAACAAAATACCGTACATCAGTGGTCTCCTCTCAGAGTCATATGTAAAGTCTCCAGCTTTGACGGTGACTTTATGAAAAGCAAAGGTGCACTGAGTTCACCAATTGATAATTCATTAAATGTAGATTATACGGATGCAGTTCTGAAATGCTTGCTGCTAGCACCACTAGCCTGACTGATCAGGCCAGCCATCAGGAGGCCTGGTCTGGGACCGAGCTACGGTAAAGGGCGGTGACCCATAGGAATCCTCAACAGCCGCAGATGACCCATCGTTCTGAAGGTGACTGTGGCATGTGTTGTGTCTGGCTTCAGCTCTTCCCGGCAGCCTTCAGACCAAGGCTGATCTCAAGTCTCTCTCTCTCTCTCTCTCTCTCTCTCTCTCTCTCTCTCTCTCTCTCTCTCTCAACCTGTAAAATAACACATTACTAGTAGAATGAACTAGTGAAGAGTTCATCAGTACCAACAGTTATCTTCAGGGCGGAGATTACTCATTCTTAATTTCTAGAGAGATAGAGAGAAAGTGAATGAATAAATGAATATGTAATAATCAGAATATGAAAATAACCGCGAGAAGAATATTTGTAGAAAAAACTTTGCAAATTAGTCGTAAAAATAAACCTTTATTATCGCAACTTTTTAATTTGTTATTGCGATTTGCAATTAGAGCTGGAGGGGGGTCACTTCAGGGGGAGGGGAGTTGACAATCAGCCTGGGGAAGGAGGGGGATGGGAGGGGAGGGAAGGCAGATTGACCTTCAGCCAAGGATGATGGAAGGGGTGGGGGTGTGGGGAGGTTAGATGTGGTTGACAACCATATCCGTATGGTTGTAAGAACCACTGTAATAGGTGGTTAATCTCAGTGGTGGAGTTTAGAAGTTGCAGGTTAGGTTAGGTAAGGTTCGTCAGGAAACAGGACGAGTGTTTCCTGACGCGGGTCTAAGTCATATGATGACCTGCCGTTGGAGCTTTTGGTCATCTGACCGAGGCCTTCCGCTGGCTTACCGGTCCACCCCTTAAAAAATTATGGTCATAGTTATAACCATTTAATTAGTAATTAGAAGTTGCAGTGTGTAAAACCATGTAGAGGATTGTTAGTGGTGCTGTCCACTTGCTTCCAAAAACCCTTACAGTTCTTATTTTAAGACACCTGCCGTCTGTCACCAAGGCTGTGTTTACCTTACCTTTGATGGGTTTCGAGATTTTTCCTACTCTGGCTCCCGGTCCTGGGCCAGGCTTGTCTGGTCGACCAGGCTGCTGGCGGCCCGCCGAAAACCTTCAAAGGTTATTGTGCCCATGGAACCCCCCGCCCTTCCTTCCATATCTCTCACTCCAGTATGTTGTTTAGGACAAGGCCCTCAAGTACTCTCCACTTATGTAATATCATATCTCTCCTAAAGTATTACAGTAATTTAAATGCTTGACTGGCTCTATGCGGACGGTAAATGATATTTCTTGTCCTGAACAGAACTCTGATCAAGAGAGCACAAAAGCAATTCGAATAATGTGACCCCTGGCACTATTTCCCTTATTTTGAAAGTTTCCGATATAAACCCAGTCATTTTCTCTAACCGTCGTGACATTTGTCTTATTATTTTCTTTGAATGAAAGGTCAGCTGACATTATTATTCCCTGGTCCTTTAAGTGTTCCTTCCGTTCTTCATTCTTGTATACAATGTCACTTTTGAGTTCTTCATTCTTTCCATATCTAAGCAGTTGGCATTTGTCTTCTTTGAACTTCTTATTATTCTCCACTTGCAGTATTTTTGTCTTGTGTGGTGAGTTTCATTCTTATTTTGTTATCATCTGCAAATGAAAATACGAAACTGGGTCGAACGTTTTCTTTTTTTATCTAATTTTATGTATTTACGCTATGAAGATAAACAATAAAGGCACCAGGACCGTGCCTTGGGGTAATGAACTTCTTTCATTTGCCTATGTTTGATTTTGCTCTCTTTACTACCTCTCTTTGCGTTAGCCAAGAAGAGTACCCAGAAGGAGAATGTAGAATATAACTTTGGTATATCTGTGTCTAGCATTAAGAATAATATTAGGAGAAAAGTAAATAATGAAAATGATTGCTATAGGAATGCAGTTAGAAGCCTGAGTAGATCTATAACCCACTATGATAACATGAACGTAGATAAGTATGTTTATGGAGCAACTTGCAATGTGAACAGACTGACTGATGTTGTAGTGGCCAGGCTTAGGCTTGGCTACGAGTACTTCTGGCAGTTTGGGAGACACACAGATGATGATTCGGGTGCCAGATCAACCAGGCTGTGATGGATATGTGGTGCAGCGGGCCTCCAGCAGCAACAGCCTGGTTGACCAGGCAAGCACCAGACGAGCCTGGCCCATGGCCGGGCTCAGAGAGTAGATAAACTCTCGAAACTCTTCAAAGGTATAAAGGTATGATCAAACTAAATGCAAATTATGTGATCAGGCATATGGTCACTGTCTTGAACACTATGTGCTTAATTGTGCACTTATTGAGGAATACAGAGATAGTGGCTTGTCAAGATATCTTATTAATGAAAATAAGATACCAGATATACTAAGCAAATTTCCTAAATTTGCTTGTAACAGATAAGTGAACTGTAGATATAAATCCATATGTACACCTGTTAACCCTTTTGGGGCCTAGTTCCTAGGTCTTTTGTGTATCCATATGCTCTTGCGCTACCATCCACAGGATGGATATGGGGTGCACAATAAACTAGTCACTTCGGTGGCAAAATCTAATCTTTGCGTTCTCTTTGCTAGAAAGTTTATTATCCATTTTCCTACATTCCCCATTATACCTATCGGCTTCGTTTTATGTGCAGTCACTCCATGATCGCAAAGAATAGAAACAAGGAAACAAGAATCACCTTCCCTTCCGAGTGTAGGCGCTGTACTTACCACCTCCAGGACTCAAGTCCGCCTAATCGGTTTTCCCTGATTCACTTCATGATTCCTGTTAATACATCTGTTATTTCTGTTACTGGTATTCGGGTTCATTGTCCCTGTTTTCTCGGTCTGAGACCTGGCCTCCTGGATTGGACAGGAAACATCATAGGACTTAAATACCATACGTGCCATCATAAAAGACAGTAAAGACCAGCAATCCTCTCAGAGTGCAAAATGTTTAATAGGTTTCCTTTTCACACTCATAGGACAGGAGGATAGTACCCTCCCTCCCTTCCCTACTATCCCTCTTTTCTCAATGTCTCACCTTCTCCTCCCACTGTCATTAACTTCGTGGTCTGTTTTCCTTGCTTCTCATTCTCCATTATCCCGTAGTTTGTCTCTTGCCCTTCTAATTCTCTCTTATCTCTGTCTCTCACTGCTTCACCCTGACCCACCAGGAGGCCTGGTCTGGGAACGGGCCGCGGGGGGGGTGTCGTTGACCCCCAGAAACATCCTCCAGGTACCTCTCAATGCCTCATCTCTCACTGCCTCACATGTCAGCCTCTCCTCTCACTGCCTCACATGTCAGCCTCTCCTCTCACTGCCTCACATGTCAGCCTCTCCTCTCACTGCCTCACATGTCAGCCTCTCCTCTCACTGCCTCACATGTCAGCCTCTCCTCTCACTGCCTCACATGTCAGCGTCTCCTCTCACTGCCTCACACGTGAGGTACACGGTACAATCGCACGGTACGGTCACAAGATACGGTCACACGGTACAGGAATAAAGCGCCTCACTCACCTGGGTTATGCAAATGAAAAGCAAATAGGTCGTGTTTTACCTGGTGTGTTGTGTCCATAATGGAGCCAAGACTGCCAGCTGTCGCTCAGTGCCACTCTAATTAAAGGCACCAAGTTCCTGTTAAACGGTGAGAGTGCCACTTGTGTCAGTACGGTCTGAGAGGCAGTAGTGCCACCTGCATCGGTAGGGTCAGAGAGGCAGTAGTGCTACCTGCATCGGTAGGGTCAGAGAGGCAGTAATGTCACCTGCATCAGTAGAGTCAGAGAGGCAGTAGTGTCAGACTGCCTCAGAGGACCCACACAGGCAGTAGTGCCAGGCTAAGTATACTAGAGTATTTCACGAAAACCATCTGGCCCTAGTGACGGAGCATGACCTACTTCCACTAGTGGAAAATTTATCTACCCATTTATTGTCTATCTGTGGTTGATTCTCAGGGGTAATCACCCCCCTTCGCCCTGGTCCCAGACCAGACCTCATGCATGGAGTGATCACTTGATATATATATATATATATATATGCGCTTAACAATTCGCAAACAGGCGATATTATTTACAAACATTGTCTCTACATCCACGGCAGGACTGGAACCTGCAATCTCTGTATCAGAGTAACCAGTATTTTACCACGGAGCTCTCCGTGGTAAAGTACTGGTCACTCAGATACAGAGTTTGCAGGTTCGAGTCTTGCTGTGGACGTAGAGACAATGTTTGTATATATATATATATATATATATATATATATATATATATATATATAAATATATATATATAATATATATATATAAATATATATATATATATATATATATATATAATATATATATATATATATATATATATATATATATATATATATATATATATATATATATATATATATATATATATATATATATATATATATATATATATAAACTAAGTTGATGTGTTTCTCATCTGATGTGCTTCCCAGTTGATGTGCTGCTCCAGGTGATGTTCTCCCCAGTTGATGTTCTGCCCCAGTTATTCTCCCCAGTTGATGTTCTGCCCCAGTTATTCTCCCCAGTTGATGTTCTGCCCCAGTTATTTTCCCCAGTTGATGTTCTGCCCCAGTTATTTTCCCCAGTTGATGTTCTGCCCCAGTTATTCTCCCCAGTTGATGTTCTGCCCAGTTGATGTGCTGCTGCAGTTGATGTTCTCCCCAGTTGATGTTCTCCCCAGTTGATGTTCTGCCCAGTTGATGTGCTGCTCTAGTTGATGTGCTCTCCAGTTGATGTTCTGCCCCAGTTGATGTACTCCCCAGTTGATGTAGTCCCCAGTTGATGTGCTGCCCCAGGTGATGTACTACCCAGTTAATGTACTCCCCAGTTGATGTGCTGCCCCTGATGATGTGCTCCCCCAGGTGATGTGGTGCCCCAGGTGATGTGGTGCCCCAGGTGATGTGGTGCCCCAAGTGATGTGCCCCAGGTGATGTGGTGCTCCAGGTGATGTGGTGCCCCAGGTGATGTGGTGCCCCAGGTGATGTGCTACCCCAGTTGATGTGGTGCCCCAGGTGATGTGCCCCAGGTGATGTGCTGCCCCAGGTGATGTGCTGCCCCAGGTAATGTGCTGCCCCAGGTGATGTGCTGCCCCAGGTGATGTGCTGCCTCAGGTGATATGCTGCCCCAGGTGATGTGCTGCCCCAGGTGATGTAAGAAAGTATCCCCACTAACATTACACACATTCTGTTAGCTTTCATTTAGTATAATTTACATCTATTGTTAAACAGTAGCACGTTGCTTATAGTGTACATACCCTTCATGTTGTCTCTGTTGACAGTGCTGTTATTCCCCTGTTGTTGTCGTTGGTATTATAGTTCCCTTCCTGTTGTTGTCGTTGTTATTATAGTTCCCTTCCTGTTGTTGTCGTTGGTATTATAGTTCCCTTCCTTTTGTTGTCGTTGGTATTATAGTTCCCTTCCTTTTGTCGTTGGTATTATAGTTCCCTTCCTGTTGTCGTTGGTAGTATAGTTCCCTTCCTGTTGTTGTTGGTATTATAGTTCCCTTCCTATTGTCGTTGGTATTATAGTTCCCTTCCTGTTGTCGTTGGTATTATAGTTTCCTTCCTGTTGTCGTTGGTATTATAGTTCCCTTTCTGTTGTCGTTGGTATTATAGTTCCCTTCCTGTTGTCGTTGGTATTATAGTTCCCTTCCTGTTGTCGTTGGTATTATAGTTCCCTTCCTGTTGTCGTTGGTATTATAGTTCCCTTCCTGTTGTCGTTGGTATTATAGTTCCCTTCCTGTTGTAGTTGGTATTATAGTTCCCTTCCTGTTGTCGTTGGTATTATAGTTCCCTTCCTGTTGTCGTTGGTATTATAGTTCCCTTCCTGTTGTCGTTGGTATTATAGTTCCCTTCCTGTTGTCGTTTGTATTATAGTTCCCTTCCTCTTGTCGTTTGTATTATAGTTCCCTTCCTGTTGTCGTTGGTATTATAGTTTCCTTCCTGTTGTCGTTGATATTATAGTTCCCTTTCTGTTGTCGTTGGTATTATAGTTCCCTTCCTCTTGTCGTTTGTATTATAGTTCCCTTCCTGTTGTCGTTGGTATTATAGTTCCCTTCCTGTTGTCGTTGGTAGCACAGTTACTTTTGCCCTGTTGTTGATAGTGTAGTTAATTCCCTGTTGTTATTGTCGCTGTTAGTGCAGTCACTCTTCCTACTGTTGCTCTTCTATCCTGGGAACGTTCACCGTTTGCTCTCTCTTAACTGTTGATGCTGTTGTAACTGTTCTTGTTCTGGTTAATGTTATTATCAGTCTCATTGTTGCCGCTGCTGATAGTGAAGTTGTTGCTAATGCTTCTTCAGCTGCAGTTGCTATTTTGCAACTACAGCTGCATTTGCTACTGCTCCTGCGGATGTTAATGCTGTTTCAGCTGCAATTATTGCTACTGCAACTTCAGCTATTGCGCTCATTGCTCGGGGAGTTGCTATAGTTAACAGCATTTAGTACTTGAGTTCCTTTTAATTGTTGCTAATCAAGGAGACTATTAATGCCGGAGACACAGTAGAGGCGCTGTGGCCAGCCAGCACCCCACCGCAGCCAGCCAGCACCCCACCGCAGCCAGCCAGCACCCCACCGCAGCCAGCCAGCACCCCACCGCAGCCAGCCAGCACCCCACCGCAGCCAGCCAGCACCCCACCGCAGCCAGCCAGCCAGCACCCCACCGCAGCCAGCCAGCACCCCACCGCAGCCAGCCAGCCAGCACCCCACCGCAGCCAGCCAGCCAGCACCCACCGCAGCCAGCCAGCCAGCACCCCACCGCAGACAGCCAGCCAGCACCCCACCGCAGCCAGCCAGCCAGCACCCCACCGCAGCCAGCCAGCCAGCACCCCACCGCAGCCAGCCAGCCAGCACCCCACCGCAGCCAGCCAGCCAGCACCCCACCGCAGCCAGCCAGCACCCCACCGCAGCCAGCCAGCACCCACCGCAGCCAGCCAGCACCCCACCGCAGCCCAGCCAGCCAGCACCCCACCGCAGCCAGCCAGCCAGCACCCCACCGCAGCCAGCCAGCCAGCACCCCACCGCAGCCAGCCAGCCAGCACCCCACCGCAGCCAGCCAGCCAGCACCCCACCGCAGCCAGCCAGCCAGCACCCCACCGCAGCCAGCCAGCCAGCACCCCACCGCAGCCAGCCAGCCAGCACCCCACCGCAGCCAGCCAGCACCCCACCGCAGCCAGCCAGCACCCCACCGCAGCCAGCCAGCACCCCACCGCAGCCAAGCCAGCCAGCACCCACCGCAGCCAGCCAGCCAGCACCCCACCGCAGCCAGCCAGCACCCCACCGCAGCCAGCCAGCACCCCCGCAGCCAGCCAGCACCCCACCGCAGCCAGCCAGCCAGCACCCCACCGCAGCCAGCAGCCAGCACCCCACCGCAGCCAGCCAGCCAGCACCCCACCGCAGCCAGCCAGCCAGCACCCCACGCAGCCAGCCAGCCAGCACCCCACCGCAGCCAGCACCAGCCCAGCCCCCCCCACCGCAGCCAGCCAGCCAGCACCCCACCGCAGCCAGCCAGCCAGCCCACCCAGCCGCAGCCAGCCAGCCCCCACCGCAGCCAGCCAGCCAGCACCCCACCGCAGCCAGCCAGCCAGCACCCCAGCCAGCAGCCCCAGGGCCCGCCAGCACCCACGCAGCCAGCCAGCACCCCACCGCAGCCAGCCAGCACCCCACCGCAGCCAGCCAGCACCCCACCGCAGCCAGCAGCCAGCACCCCACCGCAGCCACCAGCCAGCACCCACCGCAGCCAGCCAGCCAGCACCCCACCGCAGCCAGCCAGCACCCACCGCAGCCAGCCAGCAGCACCCCACCGCAGCCAGCCAGCACCCCACCGCAGCCAGCCAGCACCCCACCGCAGCCAGGCGGGTGGGCTGGTGGGTGGGGAGGGCGGGGGAAGGATGGGGGGTGAGGATGCGTGGGTGTGGTGCGGCTGGGATATTGTATGACGCGAATAAATTACTGTATTGTGTTTGTGGCCAGAGAATGTGGGAGGATAGTTGGGGAGGTATGAAGGAGAATGGTTGGGGAGGTATGAGGGGGAATGGTTGGGGAGGTATGAGGGAGGATAGTTGGGGAGGTATGAAGGAGAATGGTTGGGGAGGTATGAAGGAGAATGGTTGGGGAGGTATGAAGGAGAATGGTTGGGGAGGTATGAGGGAGGATAGTTGGGGAGGTATGAAGGAGAATGGTTGGGGAGGTATGAAGGAGAATGGTTGGGGAGGTATGAGGGAGAATGGTTGGGGAGGTATGAAGGAGAATGGTTGGGGAGGTATGAAGGAGAATGGTTGGGGAGGTATGAGGGAGAATGGTTGGGGAGGTATGAAGGAGAATGGTTGGGGAGGTATGAAGGAGAATGGTTGGGGAGGTATGAAGGAGAATGGTTGGGGAAGTATGAGGGAGGATGGTTGGGGAGGTATAAGGGAGGATGATTGGGGAGGTTTGGGGGTAAGGGTGGTTGGGAAGGTGATAGGCCTAATAGACTGAGAACCTATGAAACCTAAGACTGAACACCTCAGAATAACTTCTCCATTGTTGGCGGGCGAAACGTCGCATTAATAAAAATACCCAAGTGTTGCACACGTGTTTTTATCATCAACTTATCGACACTGTACACCACCTACATAATGATATACCCGTGACCAGTTTCCAGAGTTTTTCTCCCTACTCAAGTCCTTCCAACACAGTGTTCGTATTTCGTGTGTTATTGTTGTTCGTAAGTCTTACGTGCTGTCGTTCTGTTGTCTATTCTCTGGGCTTATCGTCCCCGCCAAAATAGGCCTCCCGAGCCGCGACTTCGTCAGTCAGGCTGTTGGTCGTTCGTGTTATTGTTGGTGTGAACGTCCGTGGTAGTGTCACGGAGTCTCTGCTGAAGTGATGTGTTTACAACATGGTGTGAGCAAGTATCCAGTGAGCCACACTGCACCAAGACTCAAGTAATTTCCACCTGAAATATTGTGTAATTTCGTAGTCATGTGGGCAGGAGTGACCATCCAAGACCGTGTCATAGTGGTCCAGTAGTTGCGAGAGGCAGGAGTGACAATCCAAGACCGTGTCATAGTGGTCCAGTAGTTGCGAGAGGCAGGAGTGACCATCCAAGACCGTGTCATAGTGGTCCAGCAGTTGCGAGAGGCAGGAGTAACCATCCAAGACCGTGTCATAGTGGTCCAGTAGTTGCGAGAGGCAGGAGTGACAATCCAAGACCGTGTCATAGTGGTCCAGTAGTTGCGAGAGGCAGGAGTAACCATCCAAGACCGTGTCATAGTGGTCCAGTAGTTGCGAGAGGCAGGAGTGACCATCCAAGACCGTGTCATAGTGGTCCAGTAGTTGCGAGAGGCAGGAGTGACAATCCAAGACCGTGTCATAGTGGTCCAGTAGTTGCGAGAGGCAGGAGTGACAATCCAAGACCGTGTCATAGTGGTCCAGTAGTTGCGAGAGGCAGGAGTGACCATCCAAGACCGTGTCATAGTGGTCCAGTAGTTGCGAGAGGCAGGAGTGACCATCCAAGACCGTGTCATAGTGGTCCAGTAGTTGCGAGAAGCAGGTCAGGTGTTAGTATAACTTATGCTCTGCTCTGTAATAGAAAAAAAAATATAGAAATATCTGCTCTGCTATATAATACAGGAATATACTCAGCTCTGCTCTGTAACAGAAATGTCTTCTTCTCTATAATAAATGGAATATGTTCTGATCTAAAATACAAAATTATGCTTTACTCTTCACATCATTTAAAAGCTCCACCCTGTTTTATAATACATTAACATGCTCTACTCTGTTTTATAACCCACTGCTGTATAATAGAGCAGCATAAGCCGCAAACCTCACCACTACGCAGTAGTGGTGATGCAAATTATATAAAGAGGAAGGGAGGTAAGCAGCTATGTTAATCTGGTGGTCCAGTTTAACACTGCTGAATACTCGCTCTACTTTATTAATAAGTTAGCTGGGTAATACTGGTCAGGGCAGTAATATTGATCTTGCCGGGAGGTAATAGTGGGCATGGTGATAATTGCCAGCTGCTTGCAGAATAATAAAGATGTTTCGCTTTGTTGAAAATTGAATAAAATATCGACAAGTTAAAGATTAAGACACATGTGCAACAGTTGGGTATCTTTATTGAATAAACGTTTCGCCCACACAGTAGGCTTCTTCAGTCAGATACAAAGGCAGCAGTAGTAATGAAGTAAAGATGATGAAATCAGTCCATCAACCTTGGAGAAAAGGTATTTGAGGTGGTCAGTCCCTCAGCCTGGAGAAGAGTTCAGCACCGTGGTCTGGAACGACCATTGGAGTTGAACTCTTCTCCAGGCTGACCACAAATACTTTTCCTCCAAGGTTGATGGACTGATTGCATCTTTATTTCATTTCTACTCCTCCCTTTGTAGCTGACTGAAGAAGTCTACTGTGTAGGCGAAATGTTTCATCAATAAAAATACCCAACTGTTACACATGTGTCTTAATTAATCTTGTTTCAATTTATTTCATCACTAATTCTAATTTCCTCGTGCCCTTCTTTTTGTTAGGAAATAATGAGGATGTTTGGGAAACTGATAATGTATTTTTTTTTTTTTTTTAGAGATGGGGCGATACCGAAAATTTTGGCCGATAACGATACTTCATTATTTTTTTATATTCAAAATACTGATGACAAAGTACAATATTTAAAGGAATGGTAATTGTACAATAGGTGTTAAATAACCCAGGGATGCTAAATATTAAATACCTAAATTTCTCTAAGATGATAATGTCATTACTCATTACTAATTAAGGTTCGATGTGTTGTGCGTTCAGAGATGCTCTTTTGCATATCACTGTTGTAACGCGTTTTTAAATTACTGTCGCCTTCCTGTCAGCTTGAATCAGTCTGGCCGTTCTCCTCTGACCTCTTTTATTAACAAGGTATTTTCGTCCACAGAACTGCCACTCACTGGATGTTTTGTGCTTCTCACACCATTCTCTGTAAACTGTTCTGCGTGAAAATCCCAGATCAGCAGTTTCTGAGATACACCACCTCGTCTGTCTGCCACCAATAACCATTCCACTGTCAGACTCACCTAAATCACATTTCTTCCTCATTCTGATGTTCGGTCTGAACAAATAAACCTCTTGATCATGTCTACATTCTTTTAGTCATTCATGTACTGCCCCGCGATTGGCTAATTAGATATTTGTAATAAATAGCAGATGCACCAATGAAATCACGAAACATGTGATTGTGAATCATTAACAGAACTGCGGCTTGGCCAGGACTCGATCCTAAGTTCTTGTGTGAACTAAACAAAGTACGCATCCCTCTATCCACTGAACCACCATCCTTAAACACCGGGCGCTCAGCAGTACTGAGCGTAATAAATGGTTTTGAAAACCGACGAGTTGAAGATTGAGACACTTATGCAACATATAGGAATCTTTATTGAGGAAACGTTTCGCCACACAGTGGCTTCATCAGTAAAATACAAAGCAGAACGGTGTTAGGAGAGGAGGAGTTTGAGGTAATCAGTCCCTCGGACTGAACACATCGACTCCAGGCCGAGGGACTGATTACCTCAAACTCCTCCTCTCCTTACACCTTTCTGCTTTGTATTGGACTGATGAAGCCGTTGTGTGACGAAACGTTTCCTTAATAAAGATTCCTATATGTTGCATAAGTGTCTCAATCTTCAGTACTGAGCGTGTTATCCTGGTGCAAGGACATTCGTGGAAGTTGAGCCTCAGATACTAATTTCAATCTCATCCTGTTTGGTGTCTCTGGTTGGTAGTCTCTGACGCTCCACGACCACGAATGTCTTTGCATCAGGATAACACGCTCAGTACTGCTGGGCGCCTGGTGTTTAAGGATGGTGGTCCAGTGGAGAGAGTGATGCGTACTTTATTCAGTTCACACAGGGCTGGGCATGGGAATGCAGGATCGAGTCCTGGCCAAGCAGCAGTTCTGTTATATATATATATATATATATATATATATATATATATATATATATATATATATATATATATATATATATATATATATATATTATATAAATACACATTCGTAACAGGACTTTAAAATATTTCTTGTGAATTTACAGCTCTCTGGTGGGAACTTTGAGAAGTAATTATATATTAGTTTTCAACTGGACTGTCGCAAATGAATTATTTTTAATATTAATGTGAAAAGTTTGTCCCTGGTAATTATTTCTGATGAGTATTGTAATGTTGGTGGCTTGGTAGCCCTGGGGCCAGCTTGTGCAAACAATGATTTTCACTATTATATTTAGAACATTTATACAACTGTCTTGAGATACTATATTGTAGTAGCGAGATCTGCTCTCATTCTCTCTCTCTCTCTCTCTCTCTCTCTCTCTCTCTCTCTCTCTCTCTCTCTCTCTCTCTCTCTCTCTCTCTCTCTCTCTCTCTCCCTCCCTCTCTCTCTCTTTCCCTTCCTCTGGCTATCGATACAATATCTAGTTTTGTACACTGCGTTGCAGAGGCTTTATTGCTCAAGTATTTTAAGAAGAAAGTGAGGAAATATTGCATTTTTATCCCTGGGGAGTTATATTGTGTCCCTTTCTGGCGATATCCCAAAAGGATTTTATGTGGTAATTTCAACAATAAACAATGAACTGAAGGTTAAGTGAGAGCAGCGTTCTTGAGGAGACGGGGGTCTCGTCTCAGAGGTTAAACTGAAGATCTATAAAATATGATCAGCCTCACTGATGGGATTTTTATATAGGGATTGTAAGAAAATGTGTGTGATAAATGTTATCTTTTGCTTCCTCATGAAACTCTTGATGAATGTTTGTCTAGAATGTTATTTGGGGAAGGAATGAGTGCAGTGTCTTTCTTTTTATAATTCCAGTTGGTAAATTATCAGGAGGAAGTTGGAAAAATAAATGTAGCGAGTATAGACCTAATATATTTTGAACTGAACCACGAACTCTGTGATAGCAGGAAAAAGGAGACCTCGAGGGTTTGATAAGAGTAAGATCTTAGTTTCATTGAATAAAGATGAGTAAGTCTGCCATATCGCCGATCATGATGCTCAGTGATAGTACCAACACCGACCCTGATGGTGACGATCAAACACTCACCAGTGGATCGCTGGATCCTTCAGGCTGGTGTTGATGGGTCAAGGCTTACTGCAGTGAGCAACCAAATGAGCACGTGAAAAATCTTGAAAAGTCTGCGAGGGTTCAGTAATTGGTATCAGCCCGAACCATTTGCATTTATACAAGCCAGTGAGGCTGTGAAAAACACAGAAGCGACACAATTGTATTTTCAGCCTCAGTGTTAATGTTACTCAGACCAAGGCCGAAAAATACTGTGCCACTGAGAATATTGCACAGGATATACGAAGGAATAAGTAAATAGGTGAAAACTCAGGCTGGTGGTATTTTCACTCACAGGATGAGTGGCACTGTCCAGGACTCTGCTGATATATTACCTCATAGGATGAGTGGCACTGTCCAGGACTCTGCTAATATATTACCTCACAGGATGAGTGGCACTGTCCATATTAACTCACAAAATGAGTGACACCCCAATACTATCTTAGATAGTATGTTCACTCACAGGATGAGTGACACCCCCAATACTATCTTAGATAATATGCTCACTCACAGGATGAGTGACAACCCCCAATACTGTCTTAGATAGTATGTTCACTCACAGGATGAGTGACAACCCCCAATACTGTCTTAGATAGTATGTTCACTCACAGGATGAGTGACAACCCCCAATACTGTCTTAGTATGTTCACTCACAGGATGAGTGACACTGCCCAATAAACTCGCCCCTTGGGGCAAAATCTAATCTGGAGCAGGAATTTGTGGGTGGTTTGCCGCAGAAAACCAATTGAATCTTGGAACGCTGTCCTGAGAGGGACTGGAGGTCCTGAGAGACTGGAGGTCCTGAGAGACTGGAGGTCCTGAGAGGGACTGGAGGTCCTGAGAGGGACTGCAGTGCTGAGAGGGACTGGAGGTCCTGAGAGGGACTGGAGGTCCTGAGAGACTGGAGGTCCTGAGAGACTGGAGGTCCTGAGAGGAACTGGAGGTCCTGAGAGACTGGAGGTCCTGAGAGGGACTGGAGGTCCTGAGAGGGACTGGAGGTTCTGAGAGGGACTGGAGGTCCTGAGAGGGACTGCAGTCCTGAGAAGTGGTACAGCTCCAGGAGAGCTGACAGATCATAGTTTGGTAGAATTCCCAAGATTTTCTGGAAGACTGACTCTCGAATTATTCTTGACTAAGAATATATATATATATATATATATATATATATATATATATATATATATATATATATATATATATATATATATAATTTCGCAAAATCATTCTGAGCCTAACGAAAAAACATATTTTATTGTTTTTGTTTATTAAATTATTGTAAAATTATCTAAAATATATTTATAGTTGGATTAGGCTAAATTAAATTACCCTTGTTATAATAAGGTTAGGTAAGTTTTCTAAGGTTCTTTTGGTACAAAATTATTAATTTTACATTAACATAAATGAAAAAAAATATATATCAAGTGCAGTATATGGAGTCCCGTAGCCTCGGAGAAGTATGAAAAATAACCTCTAGGAAGAATATAGAGACATTTTACGAGGAACCAAAAGACCACAACTGTCACAAATATTTTCTTACAATCCCAATATAAAGATCCCTCCAGTGAAGCTGTTCATATATTACACATCTTGAGTTTAAACTCTGAGACGAAACTTCGTCCCCTGATGAACACTGATGAACACTGATGAACACTGCTGTCACGTTCCCCTTGAGAATTGTTTACTGTTGAAATTATCACATAAAATCTTTTTGGGATATCAGTGGAAGGGGACACAATATAGCTCCCCAGAGATAAAAGTTCATTGCCTCACTTCTTAAAATACTTGAACAATGAAACCTCTGGAAACCAGCGTACAAAACTAGATATTGTATCGATAGCCAGAGGGAGGGATTAGAAGAGGAGGGAGGGAAGGAAAGAGGGAGAGACGAAGGAACGTGAGAGAGCATTTTTTTTATGTGATAAATGGTTTAAAACCGAGAAGTTGAAGATTGAGACATATGGGAATCTTTACTGAAGAAACGTTTCGCCCCACAGTGGCTTCATCAGTCCAATACAAAACAGAATTAGACACATCAGCAGTGTGCTGCTTCGCTATTCGATACAATAATTACAGAGTTGGGAATAAAATCTAGCTATTTTTACCCTGCTATGTTTACCCTGCTACATTCCATCACGCAGGATGAACCACACATATAGTGCTGAAATCTGAAATCTGGAACACTTCAGTAGAACAGTGAAGATATTGGGCAAGTATTCCATTAAGAGTTCAACACCTACGTGAGCTTCAAAGATCTCGTTCCAACATAGTTACTGTTCCTAGGAAATTACCATCTCTGAGGTCTACCTCATACACAGGAGAGGGGGAATTTTCATGACGATTTCTCCATCGTCCTAAAGAGGGGGCAAGAGACATTATTCATAGGAGACAGAGGAGAGGGAGACAAAGAGAGAGGGAGGGAGACAGACGGGGAGAGGGGGAAGAGAACGAATTTAGATTATCTATATCTAACTGTATATAGAGGAAAGAGGAAGAGCTGAACAGAAATTTTGATAACATAATGTATCTAACGACTTATATACATTAATAGATAATAGAGTCGTCATACGCATAAGGAAATTTAGTGACGGTAGCCTTACAATAAATGTTATTTGTTAACTATATAAAAAATGGAGGCACCGCGTCAACAGTGGCTGCTACTGTATTCTATATGATAGTTACATACCTACATAGGTGAGTATTTGAGTATATATTATTATACACGTACATATATGTCTACACAGCCATACGCACACACTACCACACCTTACGACGACGGACCGAAACGTCGTGGTAACCTCCTCACTCCTGTGTGGAGGTTATTTGTTTGTTGTTCCAGTGTATTGTTCTTCATATATGCAGTGGTAAGTGGGAGTATATACATTTCTAACCTCTGCATAGACATGACAGTGTGTACAAGAAGTTAGTCACATGTAGGAGGGATAGATGTCGTGATATTAATATTTACTTAAAAGTTGTGTAATTTGGTGAGAGAGAGAGAGAGAGAGAGAGAGAGAGAGAGAGAGAGAGAGAGAGAGAGAGAGAGAGAGAGCAGACCTCACTACTACAATATATCTCAAGACAGTTGTATAAATGTTCTAAATATAATAGTGAAAATCATTGTTTGCACAAGCTGGCCCCAGGGCTACCAAGCCACCAACATTACAATACACTTCAGGAATAATTACCAGGGAAAAACTTTTCACATTAATATTAAAAATAATTCAGTTGCGACAGTCCAGTTGAAAACTAATATATAATTACTTCTCAAAGTTCCCACCAGAGAGCTGTAAAGTTCATTAAATAATAAGTATTTAAATGGTCTTATTAATCAAGTTTAATATATATATATATATATATATATATATATATATATATATATATATATATATATATATATATATATATATAAGGATGGGGTCCACCTCTGGTGTCAATTGTGGGACCCATTGCCTCGGAGAAGTGGATAAAAAGACTTCAAGGAAGAATATTTAGATTTCTTTCTGAAGCCATTTGAATATTCCACTTCCCTACCACCCCATCTTTTTTTTTTTTTTTACAAACTTTATTTCAAGACAAAATACAATGGGAGTAAAACAACATAGATAACTCAGAGCTACATGTCAAATGCTTCGTCCAACTCCCCGGCAGTGGGCCGCGTGCCCAGAATACTGCAGGCATTTCCCTCTGGATCGCAACACTGAGTCTCTGAAAGAGGAAACTGGTCGCCCTGTGGTCCTTGGTTTCTATGATGAGTTTTCCACCCAGCT
Source organism: Cherax destructor (assembly GCA_009830355.1). Lineage (NCBI taxonomy): Eukaryota > Metazoa > Arthropoda > Malacostraca > Decapoda > Parastacidae > Cherax > Cherax destructor. The sequence continues at coordinate 23,114 of WNWK01029501.1, forward strand.
CCTTGAGAAACTTTAGAGCACACTTGCCCCATGCTCCATGGGTCTCCGACCCTATTGGGATGAAGTTATAGCAAGAGGGAAGGTCTTCATATTTGCGGGTCTTCTGGGTCTCCCTGTGGCTGGCAGCTCCACCCCTTCGGCTAAGGAGTGTGGCAAGTAGGTGTCTGCCAATGTGGCAGCACAGGTGTAGTCCCAAGCAATCTGCTTACCATCCTTCCAGGGTAGCATGGTGGCTCCATCAGGACGCTTTTGACTTCCATCAGACCTCTGCACTTGGGGTTCCCGTTGAGCTGGGCAACGGGCTGTGGCGAGGCTTCTCTTTATGATGTCATTGACCTCCTCATGTCTAGCATACTTCCCTTCTGATGTGTGACACACTAGACCATGAAGTCCAATTGGTCAGCCGTCGCCCTGCCGCAAATACACCTATGTTCGGTGAGTATGGGGGCGGCTAGGCGAAGAGCAACACCAATCCGAATGGCCTGTGGGTCGAGTCGAGTCCCCAGAGAGGAATTGGGAACAGCAAGAAGGAAATCTCCTGAGTGTGGTGCCTTCACCGCTAGGAGACGAGCTTTGTCCTTTCCTGAAGCGTTGGTGAGCATTGTGTTGGAAATTTTTTCCATGATCGGTTTGTCCCAGTGGGACTGTTTGTGCTCTTTGGGAGGAGCTGGTCTACTGGAGGAGTCTGCCAGGATGTCCCACTGCACTGCTGCTTCAATGAACTTGGGGTCTTGAGCTCCCACCACACCTCTCAAACGTTCAGGGACAATCCTCTTGACTAATCCACTGGAAGCCAAACACGAAGACAGAAATGCAGGTAACGCTACCTGCCTTGCTTTGCGCACCCCTATACCTCCCAGTCGCACTGGGAGGGTTGCCTGCTCCCATTGCTGATCCTCTAGTGACAGATTCAGTGCCTTCTTGAAGGTTAATCTCAGGTGTGCGTCATACTCGTCAAGTGTTGGGTTGTCAAAAGAGGGTGCGCACCTCAAGAAGTAAGTGAGTCTTGGCATAGTAAAACACCTTGTGAGGAGATACAGGGCATCATGGGCATCAAGATCACTTATTCTCTCCTCCATTCTTTTTTTTTATTTATATATATATATATATATATATATATATATATCGTGCTGAATAGGTAAAACTGGTCAATTAGCAAGAACTCGTTTAAAATTAAGTCCTTTCTAAAATTTCCTCTTATACTTTTAAAGATATATTTTTTCATTTATGTTAATGTAAAATT
>WNWK01029502.1:0-24356 GCA_009830355.1 Cherax destructor
CCAAGAAATAAGCTTTGCTAATTCTATTTACTCATGTGCGAGTCCCACTCAAATCCAACCCCTCTCACTCATGAATTTATCTAACCTAAATTTGAAACTACCCAAGGTCCTAGAGTTGTGGATGAGTGGAACAAACTCCCGAGTACCGTCATAGATGCTAAGACGTTGTGTAGTTTTAAAATAGGTTAGATAAATACATGAGTGGGTGTGAGTTTGGACCTGACTAGCTTGTACTACCAGGTCAGTGCCGTACAAATTTCTAAAGTGGTAGTGACCTGACTACCTGGAGACTGAGCTCCAGGTGGTCTGCTAGATAATTATATGAGTGGGTGCGGTTGGGTGTGAGATGGTCCTGACTAGCTTGTGCTATTAGGTCAGATGCAGTGCTCCTTCCTTAAGTGAATGTAACCTGACCTGGCTGGGTCAGGGCATTGGCTTAAGCCTGTTGGAGACTTGGACCTGCCTCACATGGGCCAGTAGGCCTGCTGCAGTGTTCCTTCTTTCTTATGTTCTTATTACTGCGTTGGATAATTTCTCTTGCTCAGTTTTGTCATCTTGGAGTGCAGTCATTTATCTGGTTGTATAAGTTGCTCTTCCATTCTTTAACTGCTTCCTCAATCTTTGTATTTAGAGTTGTTATCTGCTGTGTGTGGCTGGTTATGACTGTATGGAGGGTCATGCCAAAATCAGCCATTCCGGATGTTAACTTTGCTCTAGGCTGAGGATTTTGTTTTCAAGTTGTGTCATCCTGGCTGCTTGCTGTGTTAGTGTATCACTAAGATTTCTATTTTCATTAATTATGGTGGTTATGTAAGCCTTAAGGGTATCTGGGTCGTTGGTCATACCTGGGAGACTAACAGATGGGCTGAATTAGAAACAGCAGCAGCCATGTTTGTTGTTGTTGATGACGCGTCGCCCTGGGCGGTGGTGAGGGGGGTAGATAGTATGTTTATTCAGGTATACACAAATACAGTTACATAGATCATCATACATAGCAGAGTACCATGAAGAGCAAGCATAGTCCATATGACATTGTATAAGGGCTAGACATATGGTCCTTCGAGCCTAGGTAGGTAGACACTGTGCTTGTCTGTAGAGGAACTTCAGTCTGGCATTCGCTTTCTTTACTACACTGTTACCTATCAATTCTAGTGACATGCATGGGTCAAAGGGGATTCCCAGATATTTTACTGATGAAACTGAAGTGATAGATTCCCCATTACACCGGACATTAAAATTATTTACCCTTCTCAGTTTATAATTCGTGCCAAAGAGTATGGCTTCTGTTTTCCCGAGGTATAACGATAACTTGTTGTCTACTAACCATTTGCTGCAGGACTCCAGTTCCAGTGTTAATACATTAGCTATATCTTGTGGGTCTTTACCTGACACTAACAGAGCACTGTCATCCGCATACAGTAGGAGTTTGCACTTGACACTGATGGACATGCCATTTACATAACACAGGTTAGATAAATTCATGAGTGAAAGGGGTTGGATTTGAGTGGGAATTGCACATGAGTAAATAAAATTATCAAAGCTTATTTCTTGGGTAGCATTGAAAATTAGGTTGAACAAATATTCTGTTAGTGGGATGGAATGTGAAGGACCTGCCTAGAATGGGCCAACAGGCCTGCTGCAGTGTTCCTCCTTTCTTATGTTCTTATAATACTACCTTGGGGAACTCCACATGCTATCGGCAGTGGTTCTGATTCTGTTTTGTTGATTTTGACAATTTGTTTCCTATTGTTAAGATAGAACTTAAACCAGTCTATGCCGATAGCTTGAAGTTTCTTACATAATACATTGTGGTTGACAGTATTGAAGGCCTTTTGCAAGTCTAAAGTTACCATTCCTATGAGGTTCCCTATCGACATTTCAGTTCTCATGTAATCCATCAGATTAATTAGGGAGGTGTCGGTTGAGTAAGAGATCCTAAAGCCTGATTGGTAACTATGAAGAATGTTGTTGTCATTAAGATAACATAAGAACAAAAGAAAGGAGGAACACTGCAGCAGGCCTGTTGGCCCATACTAGGCAGGTCCTTCACAATCCGTCCCACTAACAGAATATTTGCTCAACCCAATTTTCAATGCTACCCAAGAAATAAGCTTTGACAATTCTACCCACTCATGCGCGAGTCCCACTCAAATCCAACCCCTCTCACTCATGAATTTATCCAACCTAAATTTGAAACTACCCAAGGTCCTAGCTTCAATAACCCTACTAGGCAGACTGTTCCACTCATCAACTACCCTATTTCCAAACCAATACTTTCCTATATCCTTTCTAAATCTAAACTTATCTAACTTGAATCCATTATTGCGGGTTCTCTCTTGGAGAGATATCTTCAAGACCTTATTTATATCCCCTTTGTTAATACCCATTTTCCACTTGTATACTCGACATGTCTCCTCATTCTACGTCTTACAAGTGAATGTAATTTAAGGGCTTCAATCTTTCTTCGTAAGTGAAGATTTAATGACATAAAATGAACATGTAAGGTTTGCCCATTCTACAGGCCTCAATGTTCCACTAACGAATTTATGTCCATTCTCAAATGCTACCAAAACTAAACTGCTAATCTACCTACTAATGATGTATCAACTGTAAATCAACCTCTGGACTCTGATTTATAACCCTAAATATTAAATCCTAAGGTCTTTGCCCTTATTACCACTTTGGCAGACTTGTTCCAGTTCATCAACTATACCAACCAATCCTTTCCTAATCCTTTCTAAATCTAAATGTATCTTTAACCTTATGTGCGGGTTTGGAATTCTTCAAGACTTATTTAACCTTGTAATTTATCCAACTTGTATCTCGATCTGCTCCTTTCTACTCACAATGAAGTTTGGGCTCAATCTTCTCTGAAGTTCTAATGCTATCTAATTAGATTCATAATGAACGAATTAGAGGTAATACTGCAGAGCCATGTAATGAGCCTAACTAGGCAGGTCCTTACAATGATCCCGATAACTGAATATTGCCAACTTATTTTTCAAATTACCTTAATAAATAGACTTTTGCCTTATTCGACCTTAGCATTTCTGCTGGTTAAGGTTCTCTTACCATCACCCCAAGTCCTCTCACTACATGAATTTATCCAACCTTTTAAAATTTGTAAACTCCCAGCTTCTGAGCCTTGCAATAACCTGAATTGCATCTGACTTTTCTACTCAAATTAATTTCTAACTCCCGAAATTCTAAACATAAGAACATAAGAACATAAGAAGGAGGAACACTGCAGAGGCCTACTGGCCCATACAAGGCAGGTCCTATCAAATCCACCACTAACTAGAATACTTGTCTCAGACCTAATCAAAGCCTCCCATCAAATAGTTTGTCAATTTAATATGCGACACTCAAATCCTAACCTCATCACTCATGAATTATTCCACCAATTTGAAACTCCAAGGTCCTGTTCGAATAACCAGGAGACTGTTCCCTATAGACTCCTATTTCCAAACTAAGAAAGCATGAAGAGAACACTTTATACAAGGACCATTTAAAACCACCATTACCTGATTTACTCCTGTTACGATAATCCCTCAGTATTTTGTATCTCTTTTAAGCCCCCATCCACTCTATACCCTATTTGTCAATCTCACTCTTCCTACTTCCAGTAAATGTTATTGTCACATGATACCTCGGGATCTTTATTAAACGTTTACCAGGCTATCATCCACGTACACTGAGAAAGTTAAGAGAGGTAAATTGAACATGTACACTTGGGTATCTTTTTATTGAGAAAGTTTGCCACACAGTGGCTTCATCGTACCATAAGAAGAGAAAGGTGAAGGAAGGAGGTTTGAGGTTATCAGTCCCTCAGCCTGGAGTCGATGTGTTCAGTCCATCAATCTTGTTAGAAGTGTAGCACAAGGCCGTAGAGGTGGCTATATGCTGTAATCAGGTGAGATGCAGCAGGAGGAGGCAGGTCATAGTGGTATCAACCACTAGTCGAAGTAAGTCCTTGTCCAAAGGTTTGACAAATGTTGAAGAATCCTTTGTATCAAGATCCCAAGAAGTTGCTGTGTCAGACAGGATGTAGATGAATGGTTCAGAGAACCGACAAGTTGTTAAATTAGACACATATGCAACACTTGGGTATCTTTATTGAGGAAACGTTTCGCCACACAGTGGCTTCATCAGTCCAATACAAAGTAGAAAGGTGTAAGGAGAGGAGGAGTTTGAGGTTATCAGTCCCTCGGCCTGGAGTCGATGTGTTCAGTCCATCAATCTTGTTAGAAGTGTAGCACAAGGCCGTAGAGGTGGCTTATATGCTGTAATCAGGTGAGATGCAGCAGGAGGAGGCAGGTCATAGTGGTATCAACCACTAGTCGAAGTAAGTCCTTGTCCAAAGGTTTGGACAAATGTTGAAGAATCCCTTTGTATCAAGATCCCAAGAAGTTGCTGTGTCAGACAGGATGTAGATGAATGGTTCAGAGAACCGACAAGTTGTTAAATTAGACACATATGCAACACTTGGGTATCTTTATTGAGGAAACGTTTCGCCACACAGTGGCTTCATCAGTCCAATACAAAGTAGAAAGGTGTAAGGAGAGGAGGAGTTTGAGGTTATCAGTCCCTCGGCCTGGAGTCGATGTGTTCAGTCCATCAATCTTGTTAGAAGTGTAGCACAAGGCCGTAGAGGTGGCTTATATGCTGTAATCAGGTGAGATGCAGCAGGAGGAGGCAGGTCATAGTGGTATCAACCACTAGTCGAAGTAAGTCCTTGTCCAAAGGTTTGGACAAATGTTGAAGAATCCCTTTGTATCAAGATCCCAAGAAGTTGCTGTGTCAGACAGGATGTAGATGAATGGTTCAGAGAACCGACAAGTTGTTAAATTAGACACATATGCAACACTTGGGTATCTTTATTGAGGAAACGTTTCGCCACACAGTGGCTTCATCAGTCCAATACAAAGTAGAAAGGTGTAAGGAGAGGAGGAGTTTGAGGTTATCAGTCCCTCGGCCTGGAGTCGATGTGTTCAGTCCATCAATCTTGTTAGAAGTGTAGCACAAGGCCGTAGAGGTGGCTTATATGCTGTAATCAGGTGAGATGCAGCAGGAGGAGGCAGGTCATAGTGGTATCAACCACTAGTCGAAGTAAGTCCTTGTCCAAGTGCTACACTTCTAACAAGATTGATGGACTGAACACATCGACTCCAGGCCGAGGGACTGATAACCTCAAACTCCTCCTCTCCTTACACCTTTCTACTTTGTATTGGACTGATGAAGCCACTGTGTGGCGAAACGTTTCCTCAATAAAGATACCCAAGTGTTGCATATGTGTCTAATTTAACAACTTGTCGGTTCTCTGAACCATTCATCTACATCCTGTCTGACACAGCAACTTCTTGGGATCTTGATACAAAGGGATTCTTCAACATTTGTCCAAACCTTGACAAGGACTACTTCGACTAGTGGTTGATACCACTATGACCTGCCTCCTCCTGCTGCATCTCACCTGATTACAGCATATAAGCACCTCTACGGCCTTGTGCTACACTTCTAACAAGATTGATGGACTGAACACATCGACTCCAGGCCGAGGGACTGATAACCTCAAACTCCTCCTCCTTACACCTTCTACTTTGTATTGACTGATGAAGCCACTGTGTGGCGAAACGTTTCCTCAATAAAGATACCCAAGTGTTGCATATGTGTCTAATTTAACAACTTGTCGGTTCTCTGAACCATTCATCTACATCCTGTCTGACACAGCAACTTCTTGGGATCTTGATACAAAGGGATTCTTCAACATTTGTCCAAACCTTTGGACAAGGACTTACTTCGACTAGTGGTTGATACCACTATGACCTGCCTCCTCCTGCTGCATCTCACCTGATTACAGCATATAAGCCACCTCTACGGCCTTGTGCTACACTTCTAACAAGATTGATGGACTGAACACATCGACTCCAGGCCGAGGGACTGATAACCTCAAACCTCCTCTCCTTACACCTTTCTACTTTGTATTGGACTGATGAAACCTGTGTGGCGAAACGTTTCCTCAATAAAGATACCCAAGTGTTGCATATGTGTCTAATTTAACAACTTGTCGTTCTCTGAACCATTCATCACATCCTGTCTGACACAGCAACTCTTGGGATCTTGATAAAGGATTCTTCAACATTTGTCCAAACCTTTGGACAAGGACTTACTCGACTAGTGGTTGATACCACTATGACCTGCCTCCTCCTGCTGCATCTCACCTGATTACAGCATATAAGCCACCTCTACGGCCTTGTGCTACACTTCTAACAAGATTGATGGACTGAACACATCGACTCCAGGCCGAGGGACTGATAACCTCAAACTCCTCCTCTCCTTACACCTTTCTACTTTGTATTGGACTGATGAAGCCACTGTGTGGCGAAACGTTTCCTCAATAAAGATACCCAAGTGTTGCATATGTGTCTAATTTAACAACTTGTCGGTTCTCTGAACCATTCATCTACTCTCCAGAGAGTGGAGATTCAATGCTCTAAGTCTATCTTCATACGGGAGATTTCTTATACTGTAAATCATTTTAGTCATTCTTCTTTGTATGTTCTCCAATGAATCTATATCCATCCTGTAGTAAGGAGACCAAAACTGAGCTGCATAATCCAAATGAGGTCTCACTAGTGATGTATAGAGCTGTAAAATAACTTTTGGACTTCTGTTGCTTATACTTCTTGAAATAAATCCTAGTAATCTGTTAGCCTTATTGCGCACACTTAGGCACTGTTGTCTTGGCTTTAGATTTCTGCTTACCATGACTCCCAAGTCTTTTTCACATTCTGTATGATCAAGCTCAACTTCACCTAGTTTATAAATTCGAGGGATATTTTCATTACCAACGACTAGCACCTTACACTTGTCCACATTGAACTTCATCTGCCACTTTTCAGACCAAGACATTAATTTATCCAAATCCTCCTGGAGTTCATTGGTATCCTCCTCAGAATGAATTATACGGCCTATTTTTGTATCATCAGCAAATTTACTCATGTCACTTGCAATTCCTTCATCAAGGTCATTTATGTAAATTATGAACAACAATGGGCCCAAAACTGATCCCTGTGGAACGCCACTGGTGACAAATCCCCATTCAGATTTGACCCCATTAATGGAAACTCTCTGCTTTCTATTGGTAAGCCATGCCTCTATCCATGCTAGAACTTTACCTCCTATACCATGAGCTGCCACCTTTCTTAAGAGTCTCTTGTGAGGTACTCTATCGAAGGCCTTACTGAAATCCAAGTAAACTATATCATATTCTTTATCACTGTCTACTGCCTCAAATGTTTTATTGAAAAACGTCAGTAAATTTGTCAGGCAGGAACGACCTCTCGTAAACCCATGCTGAGATTCATTAATCAAATTATGTTCTTCAAGGTGACTTCTGATAATATCAGCTATAATTGATTCTAATAATTTGCCTACTATAGACGTGAGGCTTATTGGACGGTAATTTGATGGACTGGACTTATCCCTGATTTGAATATAGGAACTACATTAGCTATCTTCCACATCTCTGGCACAACACCAGTTAGGATGGACGTGTTAAACACATTCGTTAATGGCTGACTAAGTTCCATCTTGCATTCTTTAAGTACCCTGGAAAACAACTCGTCGGGTCCTGGGGACTTATTTTGCTTCAGTTTATCTATCTGTTTGATAACCATATCCCTCGTGACAGTAATATTAGTTAACTTGAATTCTTCAGGAACTGAATAATTGTTAATTTCTGGAATCTCATTTACGTCTTCTTGTGTAAAGACTGACAAAAATAGTCATTAAATAGAGAACACATTTCCAGTTCGTTATCCGTCAGCTGTCCATTCCCAATTTTCAGAGGTCCTACCTTTTCCCTCACCTTCGTCCTGTACACTTGAAAGAACCCTTTTGGATTAGTCTTTGATTCATTAGCAACCTTAATCTCATAGTCACGTTTAGCCTTTCTAATCCCCTTTTTACTTCTCTTTTCAACTGAACATATTGGTCAATAAGGTTAACATCTCCTCTTTTGATGCGCCTATAAATTCCTCTTTCTCCCCTAATAGATGTTTTAGCCTCCTGTTAATCCATTTGGGATCGTTATTATTTGACCTAAATTCTCTCTGGGGAATAAACATACTCTGTGCACGTTGTACATTATTAAGAAAAAATCATAAACGCAGATCCCATCGTAATCGTTAGCTAGATTACCCCAGTCGAGATTAGACAGGTGTTCCCTAAGTCCAATATAATCGGCAGAACGAAAATCAGGAACTTTTACCGTATTATCCCTATTCTCGTACTCCCATGTAATATTAAAGGTAATGGATTTGTGATCACTAGCTCCAAGCTCTTCAGTGATCTCCAGATTATTTACAAGAGTTTCTTTATTTGACAAGACTAGGTCGAGCAAATTATTACCTCTGGTAGGCTCCGTCACACACTGCTTCAGAAAACAGTCCTGAACTACTTCCATAAAGTCACTGGACTCCAGATTACCGGTCAAAGAAGTCCAGTCAATATGACTAAAGTTAAAATCCCCTACTATCACTACGTTATTGTGCCTAGAAGCCCTAACAATTTCGTCCCAAAGAAGTCTCCTCTATCGTGATCCAAGCCTGGAGGTCGGTATATTACACCTAGAATCAGTTTTTCTTGACCTTCTAGAAACTCTACCCAAACAGATTCTGTTAATGATCCATCTATTTTTAGGCCTGTTTTTATGCAGCAATTTATATTTTCTCGTACATACAATGCAACTCCACCCCCTTTCCCATTATATCTATCTACATGGAACAACTTAAACCCCTGAATATGACACTCAGCAATCATATCCCGACTCTTGGTATTATACCATGTTTCAGTTATTGCAATGACATCAAAGTTCCCAGCACATGCTACCAAACGTAATTCGTTAATTTTATTTCTGGCGCTTCGACAGTTAGTATAAAATACATTGATATGTATCTTCTTGTGAACCTTTTTCTATACCTTTCCTATATCCTTTCTAAATCTAAACTTATCTAACTTGAATCCATTACTGCGGGTTCTCTCTTGGAGAGATATCCTCAAGACCTTATTTATATCCCCTTTGTTAATACCCATTTTCCACTTGTATACCTCGATCATGTCTCCCCTCATTCTAGGTCTTACAAGTGAATGTAATTTTAGGGTCTTCAATCTTTCTTCGTAAGGAAGATTTCTAATGCTATGTATTAATTTAGTCATTCTACGCTGAATGTTTTCTAACGAATTTATGTCCATTCTGTAATATGGAGACCAAAACTGAGCTGCGTAATCTAGGTGAGGCCTTACTAATGATGTATAAAGCTGTAATATAACCTCTGGACTTCTGTTGCTAACACTTCTCGATATAAATCCCAGTAATCTATTTGCCTTATTACGTACGCTTAGGCATTGCTGTCTTGGTTTAAGGTTGCTGTAGCATCACCCCCAAGTCCTTCTCGCAATCTGTATGGCTAAGTTCTACGTTATTTAACTTATAAGTGCTTGGGTTATGGACACTCTCGAGCTTCAGAACCTTGCATTTATCTACATTGAACTGCATCTGCCACTTTTCTGACCACGAATTAAGTTTGTCTAAATCTTCCTGAAGTTCTATGACATCTATGTTTGAATCAATTATCCTACCTATCTTCGTGTCGTCGGCGAATTTGCTCATATCACTAGTAATTCCCTCATCAAGGTCATTGATATATATTATAATAACAATGGGCCTAAGACTGATCCCTGTGGAACACCACTTGTTACAAGTCCCATTCGGATTTAACCCCATTTATGCACATCTCTGCTTCCTATTGGTGAGCCTATGACTCGATCCATGACAGCACTTTTCCCCAATGCCATGAGCTGCCACTTTCTTTAACAGTCTCTGGTGCGGTACTCTATCAAAAGCCTTACTAAAGTCTAAATAAACAATATCGAATTCTTTATCGTGATCAACAGCCTCAAAAGCTTTACTGAAGAAGGTTAATAAATTAGATAGGCAGGAACGGCCCCTCGTGAATCCATGCTGGTATCATTAATCAAATTATGGTTATCTAGATGGCTTCTAATAATATCAGCTATAATTGACTCTAGTAATTTGCCTACAATTGAGGTCAGGCTTATTGGGCGGTAGTTTGACGGTAGTGACTTGTCCCCTGCTTTAAAAATAGGAATTACATTAGCCATCTTCCACATATCAGACACTACACCTGTTTGAAGAGATAAATTAAAAATGTTAGATATTGGTTCCAGAGTTCCATTTTGCATTCCTTAAGAACCCTTGCAAAAAGCTCATCAGGACCCGGCGATTTATTTTGTTTCAGTCGGTCCAGCTGTTTCATAATCATTTCGCTAGTGACTGTGATATTACATAATTTATCTTCTTCTGGGCCTCTGTAAAAATTAATTACTGGGATATTATTAATGTCTTCCTGTGTGAAAACCGAGAGAAAATAATTATTAAAAAATAGAGCACATATCATTCTCCTTGTCAGTAAGATGCCCAAAGTTATTTTTAAGGGGACCTATCTTATCCCTAACTTTTGTTCTATAAACCTGGAAAAAACTTTTTGGGTTAGTTTTGAATCCTAGCAACTTTAATTTCATAGTCCCGTTTAGCTTTTCTTATTCCCTTTTAACGTCCCTCTTAATGACAGTATCTGTTTGGGTAGAGTTTCTAGAAGGTCAAGAAAAACTGATTCTAGGTGTAATATACCGACCTCCAGGCTTGGATCACGATAGAGGGAGACTTCTTTGGGACGAAATTGTTAGGGCTTCTAGGCACAATAACGTAGTGTTAGTAGGGGATTTTAACTTTAGTCAAATTGACTGGACTTCTTTGACCGGTAATCTGGAGTCCAGTGACTTTATGGAAGTAGTTCAGGACTGTTTTCTGAAGCAGTGTGTGACGGAGCCTACCAGAGGTAATAATTTGCTCGACCTAGTCTTGTCAAATAAGAAACTCTTGTAAATAATCTGGAGATCACTGAAGAGCTTGGAGCTAGTGATCACAAATCCATTACTTTTAATATTACATGGGAGTACGAGAATAGGGATAATACGGTAAAAGTTCCTGATTTTCGTTCTGCCGATTATATTGGACTTAGGAACACCTGTCTAATCTCGACTGGGGTAATCTAGCTAACGATTACGATGGGATCTGCGTTTATGATTTGTTTCTTAATAATGTACAACGTGCACAGAGTATGTTTATTCCCCAGAGAGAATTTAGGTCAAATAATAACGATCCCAAATGGATTAACAGGAGGCTAAAACATTTATTAGGGAGAAAAGAGGAATTATAGGCGCATCAAAAGAGGAGATGTTAACCTTATTGACCAATATGTTCAGTTGAAAAGAGAAGTAAAAGGGGATTAGAAAGGCTAAACGTGACTATGAGATTAAGGTTGCTAATGAATCAAAGACTAATCCAAAAGGGTTCTTTCTAGTGTACAGGACGAAGGTGAGGGAAAAGGTAGGACCTCTGAAAATTGGGAATGGACAGCTGACGGATAACGAACTGGAAATGTGTTCTCTATTTAATGACTATTTTTGTCAGTCTTTACACAAGAAGACGTAAATGAGATTCCAGAAATTAACAATTATTCAGTTCCTGAAGAATTCAAATTAACTAATATTACTGTCACGAGGGACATGGTTATCAAACAGATAGATAAACTGAAGCAAAATAAGTCCCCGGGAACCGACGAGTTGTTTTCCAGGGTACTTAAAGAATGTAAAATGGAACTTAGTCAGCCATTAACGAATGTGTTTAATACGTCCATCCTAACTGGTGTTGTGCCAGAGATGTGGAAGATAGCTAATGTAGTTCCTATATTCAAATCAGGGATAAGTCCATTCCATCAAATTACCGTCCAATAAGCCTCACGTCTATAGTAGGCAAATTATTAGAATCAATTATAGCTGATATTATCAGAAGTCACCTTGAAGAACATAATTTGATTAATGAATCTCAGCATGGGTTTACGAGAGGTCGTTCCTGCCTGACAAATTTACTGACGTTTTTCAATAAAACATTTGAGGCAGTAGACAGTGATAAAGAATATGATATAGTTTACTTGGATTTCAGTAAGGCCTTCGATAGAGTACCTCACAAGAGACTCTTAAGAAGGTGGCAGCTCATGGTATAGGAGGTAAGTTCTAGCATGGATAGAGGCATGGCTTACCAATAGAAAGCAGAGAGTTTCCATTAATGGGGTCAAATCTGAATGGGGATTTGTCACTAGTGGCGTTCCACAAGGATCAGTTTTGGGCCCATTGTTGTTCATAATTTACATTAATGACCTTGATGAAGGAATTGCAAGTGACATGAGTAAATTTGCTGATGATACAAAAATAGGCCGTATAATTCATTCTGAGGAGGATAACAGTGAACTCCAGGAGGATTTGGATAAATTAATGTCTTGGTCTGAAAATTGGCAGATGAAGTTCAATGTGGACAGGTAAGGTGCTTGTCGTTGGTAATGAAAATATCCCTCGAATTTATAAACTAGGTGAAGTTGAGCTTGATCATACAGAATGTGAAAAGACTTGGGAGTCATGGTAAGCAGAAATCTAAAGCCAAGACAACAGTGCTAAGTGTGCGCAATAAGGCTAACAGATTACTAGATTTATTTCAAGAAGTATAAGCAACAGAAGTCCAAAAGGTATTTTACAGCTCTATACATCACTAGTGAGACCTCATTTGGATTATGCAGCTCAGTTTTGGTCTCCTTACTACAGGATGGATATAGATTCATTGGAGAACATACAAAGAAGAATGACTAAATGATTTACAGTATAAGAAATCTCCCGTATGAAGATAGACTTATAGCGTTGAATCTCCACTCTCTGGAGAGACGTAGAATGAGGGGAGATATCATCGAGGTGTACAAGTGGATGATGGGCATAAACAAAGGAGATATTAATAAAATACTGAGGATATCGAACCAAGTAAGAACCAGAAATAACGGATTTAAATTGGATAAATTTAGATTTAGAAAGGACATAGGCAAGTACTGGTTTTCGAACAGAGTTGTAGATGCGTGGAACAATCTTCCGAGTACTGTGATAGAGGCTAGGACCTTGGGTGGCTTTAAAAGAGATTGGACAAATATATGAGTGGGAGGGCTGGGTTTGATTTGTGTCGTAGTACGGGAATAAATTCTTAGGTAGTGGTGGTTTTGATAAGGACCTGCCTTGTATGGGCCAGTAGGCCTTCTGCAGTGTTCCTCCATTCTTATGTTCTTATGTTCTTATGTTCTATAGATGACCCTCACCTCTTTTTATGCGCCTATAAATTCCTTTCTTCTGCCCTAAAAGATATTTGAGCCTATTATTCATCCATTTGGGTCATTTCTACTTGATCTAATTTCTTTATACGGGATAAATGTTCTATGTTTGAAACAATTATCCTACCTATCTTCGTGTCGTCGGCGAATTTGCTCATATCACTAGTAATTCCCTCGTCAAGGTCATTGATATATATTATAAATAACAATGGGCCTAAGACTGATCCCTGTGGAACACCACTTGTTACAAGTCCCCATTCGGATTTAACCCCATTTATTCACACTCTCTGCTTCCTATTGGTGAGCCATGACTCGATCCATGACAGCACTTTTCCCCCAATGCCATGAGCTGCCACTTTCTTTAACAGTCTCTGGTGCGGTACTCTATCAAAAGCCTTACTAAAGTCTAAATAAACAATATCGAATTCTTTATCGTGATCAACAGCCTCAAAAGCTTTAGTGAAGAAGGTTAATAAATTAGATAGGCAGGAACGGCCCTCGTGAATCCATGCTGAGATACTTAATTACTTGACAGTACACCATGCTGAGATACTTAACTACTTGACAGTACACCGCCCTCTCTAGAATTTTGGATATAACATTGAGTATACTAACAGGCCTATAGTTGTTGACATCAGATCTACTATTTTTCTTGAAGATAGGAGTAATTCTGGCCTCCCTGAACCCCTCTGGTACTATATTAGTGGTGATGGACAAATTTATTATGTGAGCAATGGGGATTGCCAGTTCAGAGGCACCATCTTTTAGGAACTTAGACGGGATGTTATCAGGTCCGGTGCTCTTAGTTGGGTTTAACCTGCTTAGTTCTTTTTGCACGAAGTCATGAGATACACTTACTAGTCGACAACTGTTTGGAGTTACCCCTTTATTGGTATAGTATGTTTTAAACTTATCAGAGTCTGTGTTAAAGGTATTTGATGCAGCTGGTAGCTTACTTACTAGTGTTGATGCCACAGTTGTGTAGCATGAATTAAAACAATTTGCCACTTTAGTTGTTTCGTGGTATACCTCGTTATCGACATTTAGTACTATGTTAGATCTATCTACGGGTTTATGGCTATACCCCAACTGTTTTAGTTGTTGCCAGAGCTTTCTAGGTTATTCTTGTACCCTTCGATTTTTGAGCAATAGTGCCTTGCCTTTGCGCCTTTTATTAGCCTCTGCACTCTGTTTCTCACCCTTTGGAATTCATTTAGCGCTGCAATATCCTGTCTGTTTGCCTTAAATCTTTTATCAACTGGTCTCTGAATTTCATATTATCTAATATCACAGTAGTCATCCAGGGTTCAGTTCTTCGTTGAATCCTAATCTCTTTAACAGGTGCAATATTATCAAGGATGGCAGTGAACATTGTTTTGAATTTTTCCCAGGCATCATTTACGTCCGTGCAACTTGTTATCACTGACCAGTCACAATTGTGTAGCATATTTACCAGTGTTTCTTTACTGTAGTTTCTAGTTGACCTAATTTTTATTGTCCCGTGTAGCCTATCCGTTCCCTAGTGATTTTCCTGATGCTAAATGATGAAATGATCACTAAGACATGTGGTAATGACCCTGACTGACTAATGTTCTCATGGCAGTTACAAAGTATGTGGTCAATTAGGGTGGCTGAGAACTGTGTGAATCGGGTTGGTGTATTAATTAGTTGAGTGTAACTATTTAAATCCAGAATTTGCTTATACCTTTTAAATAGCCCGTTATTTTGCTGTTGAAAACAGATGTTGAAGTCTCCCAGTATTACTGTCTCCACATTGTTATCAAGTCCGGACAAGACTCTCGGAAAGTCCTCTAAGAACTGGTCATGGGTGGGAGGGCGGTAACTAGTTCCTACTAAGATGGGTTTGGTCTATGGAAGCAACACCCCAAACCATAGAATCTCCAGTTTATTGTCATTTAAGTCAGGTCTTGGATTATAGGCTATTTCGTTCCTTATGTAGGCACATACCCCACCACCTTTTTTATTTGTATCTAAGCGTTTTATATTGTAACCTTCTATTTTGACCTCGTTGTCAGTCACAGTATCATCCAACCAGGATTCCGAGATGGATGTAACTGCCGCTCTAGTTCTGATAGCTAGAATCTAATCTCTGCCAATTTTGGAAGAAGTGATCTTGCGTTGACATGAATAAAGTGAAGGCCTGTTTTCGCAAAGCAATCATAATCATCAATATATGGCAAGGGACCATTAGCATTAAAAATAGGTAAATCAATGTCATCATTGCTAAAGGGTAATTGTGCCAAAGTGCATTTGTTACAAACAAAAATGAAATCTGGCAACATTACCATAATCAAACACACATCCAATATGCACCACCCCATACATCTCTTACATACGATAAGTTTACTGTTCTTTCTTCGTACCTAAGTACAGTGTATACATATGTCTAGTGGTGTCGGGAGATATTAAGAATGGATCTGTTGTCTAACATTAACCTATCTGTGCATTACATAGAGAGTTAAGGTTATCATTCCTAGCTACTAG
Source organism: Cherax destructor (assembly GCA_009830355.1). NCBI lineage: Eukaryota > Metazoa > Arthropoda > Malacostraca > Decapoda > Parastacidae > Cherax > Cherax destructor. The sequence continues at coordinate 15,792 of WNWK01029502.1, forward strand.
ACCGTCATTATCACCATGATTTATCTGTCTGTTTTGCACCTGTACCATAGATTGAGGACCTGGGTTAGTATGGATATGACCACTAATAGCGCCACTATAAAGCTGTGCGCCACTGTGTTTGCTTGGATATGTGGGGTTGCCATACCTTGCTGAGATAGTGGCACTTACGTTTCTGGTAGGATGGCCACTGTTGGGCTTTCACTTTCCGGGGAGTTATCACCCCATTCACATTTTTCCAGTCCCCATGACTGATTTCCTTCTTCCGAGAAATGTATTATAATGAGAAACATACTTATGGCAGCCTGAACCCCTCTTAAGCCAGCCATGTTTACTTTTACTCTATCACTTCACACAAAAATATGTTCTCTTTTCTTTATTTTTATTTCTATTCAAAAGAAACCACTGATCCTATCAGACACCTAGCAATGGCCTAGTAGCTACCTAGAAATCACCACTGGTTACTAGTAAGTTTCCTGTTATCGCATACCCCATTACCTTTACTTCAGAAATTCCCTTCACCTCACTTCACTGTCCGGCTTCATCTATCACAGTTCTAGCTTATTTCCATCCTAGCAGGGTAAAAAAATCTAATCACTGGCGATGTCCTTCCAAAGTCCCATCAATCCCATTTATCGGGGTTCAACGTGTTGTTGTCTGATTCCTCGTAGAGTTGATGTGTCAGCCATTTTTAAAAGCAGTGAGGGAAAAACGGCCACTGCCCTGACAGATTCCTTGGAGTTTTGTGTTAGATTTGGCGTTTTCCTATGTTTCTCCTAATGTACACTGGTCAGTTTATATGGAAGTCAATTATTGAATAAAATATCCTTGGCTGTTTAACTAATCCACTTCCTTCTCGCATTTGACACTGAGGGAGAGAAACCGCCGCTGTACCTGACAGTTCCTTGGAGTTTGCTTTGTAGATTTAGCGGTTTCTCCTGTGTTTCCCTCCGTTACTGTCAGTATAGTTAGAACGTTGCTTCGTAGTTGCACATCTGGCAGTAGCTGGTGATTGAATGCCAGTCAGCCATGTTTAAATGTTCACTTCGGTACCTCACCTGGCACTGTACTACTCTACACTACACACCTGTCGGTTTCCTTGTAATTTTGTTGATTAGGTTTCCTTATGTTGACTTTACATTGAAGCACTGTGCAGTTGATAAAGGAGTCAGTTACTTCGGTGTGGTGGAAACGATTGCTTGTCTGGTTGTACGTCTGGTAGCGGGTCTGGTATTTGAATGCCGGTCTCCTGTTTTGGTCCTATTTGGTCCATTTCGCTGTAGTCACCGTCAGTTTTCTTGTCACTATAAGTTCCTTGTATGTTGTTGCAACAGTTCTGCAAATAGGCCCATCACTGGAGTCTCAACGGGCCCGGGAATGGCCAATATTAGAGAGCCCTGTTGCTGCTGCCTGCGTCTCCACCCCTGGTGTTTTCATGTTGATCATGCTGGTGTTTTTGAGATTTGGCTTATAACAAGGCAGGAGCAGTTGGAGTTTAAGACGGAGCAGCTTTTTCTTGAGTAAAGCTTCAGGTAGGGGTTCGTCTGGCAATGGGGTGGTGTTTTTAATATGGAGTGCAACCTTCCTTTTTATCATCGATTTTCTTGAATTATCGGTATCACTGTTGGATTCTTGGATCATTCTGGGTTCTACGTTGGTTAGTGTAGTTGTGCTTGCAACTAGGTCACATATGTGCATTATGTGTTCGGGTTTATGGATTAAAAAAGCTGAGTTTGTAAGACGTGCGGGGAGCGCCAAATCATTATATAAACATTCCTCTCTGTTTGCTTCATTAGAAAGTAATCAGTAAACATGTAATAAGTAAACATTCCTCCACTCTGCTCGAGAGATATAACTGACAGGTTGAGTTATGTTTCTTCTCTGTAAAAATGCTGATCTACAAGTTATTTACACAATATGTTAGGGATGTAAAAGTTGGGGTCCTGTTCCCCAGTAACTTATTAGAGGCTGTTTGGTACCTGACCGTCAACTTGACAACTGCTGTGAAGACTTCTTACTTCTTGACTTTTTCTTCAGTGTGGCATCTGCTGTGAAGTATTTTAGGTCACTGGCTTATCACCTGCTGAGAAGTGATCGTTGGGTAACGTTATCACCTGCTGAGAAGTGATCGTTGGGTAACGTTATCACCTGCTGAGAAGTGATCGTTGGGTAACGTTATCATCTGCGTTGAACAGATCGTGGTCACAATCTTATCACCTGTGTGAAGAGTGTATGGTGGTGGACGTTTGCCATCAAACGATGATGATAGTCAAGGAACCCTCACTATCGTCTCTTAATCTGAGGCCTCTGGTAATAGGTCTTCAGATCATGGGTCTTTTCGTCTTCACATGGCCTAGGTCCCACAGCCGGAACGTCCCAGAGTTCAGTCTTTTACTTAGTCTGTGGTCCATCTTCACTAGAGTGGTCGTGATTCTAGGGTGGCTGCAGAGGTTATCGTCCGTATTCCCTTAATTCCTCGCGAAAGCATCGGCGACATATGTCACATAATATCACTATATATATTCAACATTTCAATAATTATTTCCGTCATTCTCCCACCAATATACAGTAAATCCCTAGTAACTGTATTTGATCTTCTAAATCTAATTTTGATGACGCCTTGAGACAGGACAATGCTACAAAATGAGCTATGGAAACTTGACAAATTAAAAATCTCCTCTAATATTTTATCCAACACTAGCGATCTGTGTGTTTTGTAAAATGTATGGAAGTTATATGTCACCTAGCATGTTCATGTGTGGGATGCTTGCTATGACTATAAGTTTTGTGTCAACTATGATTTTTATATTCTCTTCGAGACTATATTTAGTATTCTTGGCGGCCACCTCGTCAAGACTACGATGGAGATCTCACGAAGAGTGTTTCACCTCACCACAACACCATCATACCTTTCCCAGGATATACATCATTCACTGGAAATAAATGAAGTCATCAACTCTGTGGTTTTGCTGCTGCTGAGCTTGGAAAACAATATCAGAAAGGTAGGGCATAAATAGATTATACATTTAGATTTTGTTACAAAACTGCTAGTTTTTCTTTTACACCACCATAAGTCTATGGCTTGACATGAAAAATTCAAAACGAAAGTAATAATAACTAGATTATATATATATATATATATATATATATATATATATATATATATATATATATATATATATATATATATATATATATATAATGTCGTGCCGATTAGGTAAAACTGGTCAATTAGCAAGAACTCATCTAAAATTAAGTCCTTTCTAAAATTTTCTTTATACGTTTAAAGATATATTTTTTCATTTATGTTAATGTAAGAATTTATAATTTTGTACCAAGAGAAACTTTGAAAACCTACCTAACCTTATTACAACAAGCGCAATTTAATTTAGCCTAACTCAACTAAATATATTTTAGACAACGTTAACATTAATTTAATAAAAACAAACACATTGAAATATATTTTTTCGTTATGTTCAGAATGATTTTGGCGAAATTATGCATACACAATTTTCACTTGTCTTATATGGTGACGTTTATTTGCAATCAAGTTTTACCTAATGACACATATATATATATATATATATATATTATATATATATATATATATATATATATATATATATATATATATATATATATATATATATATATATATATATATATATATATATATATATATATATATATATATATATATGTCGTGCCGATTAGGTAAAACTTGCGATTTTGGCTTAAATAGCAACGCTCAATTTGCCATATAAGACAAGTGAAAATTTGTGTATGCAATAATTTCGCCAAAATCATTCTGAACATAACGAAAAAAATATATTTCATTGTGTTTGTTTATTATTAAATTAATGTTAACGTATCTAAAATATATTTATTTGGGTTAGGCTAAATTAAATTGCGCTTGTTGTAGTAAGGTTAGGTATGTTTTCAAAGTTTCTCTTGGTACAAAATTATAAATTCTTACATTAACATAAATTAAAAAAATATATCTTTAAACGTATAAGAGAAAATTTTAGAAAGGACTTAATTTTAGATGAGTTCTTGCTAATTGACCAGTTTTACCTAATCGGCAAGACTATATATATATATATATATATATATATATATATATATATATGTCGTGCCGATTAGGTAAAACTTGCGATTTTGGCTTAAATAGCAACGCTCTTCTTGCCATATAAGACAAGCGAAAATTTATATATGCAATAATTTCGCCAAAATCATTCTGAACATAACGAAAAAAATATATTTCATTGTGTTTGTTTATTATTAAATTAATGTTAACGTATCTAAAATATATTTAGTTGGGTTAGGCTAAATTAAATTGCGCTTGTTGTAATAAGGTTAGGTAGGTTTTCAAAGTTTCTCTTGGTACAAAATTATAAATTCTTACATTAACATAAATAAAAAAATATATCTTTAAACGTATAAGAGAAATTTTTAGAAAGGACTTAATTTTAAATGAGTTCTTGCTAATTGACCAGTTTTACCTAATCGGCACGACATATATATATATATATATATATATATATATATATATATATATATATATAAATATATATATATATATATATAATATATATATAATATGCAAAAAGATCACAGTAATCAGGTGATATTAAAATATGCAAGACAACCACTATGAAAAATAGAGGAATTCCAAGCGCTTTCGTGACTACTCACATTATCAAGGAACTATAAAAGGAAACATGACAAGAGGACTTATATAAGGCAAGACTACACCTCACAGTCACATCACACTAACAAAGACTACACCTCACAGTAGCGTAACATCACACGACTCTGTGAAGAGGAAAACAAGAAAGGACCTGAAACTCTTCCCAAGAATTAAGATTAGTCCAATTTATCATTAAATTCTTCCCAAATTTTATTAATTATAAAAGAATCCAATTTATATAAACCAAAAGAAATATTCATATTATTTTCAAAACTGCTTTTAATGAAACATGATTCTATTATATTCCTCTCAACCATGGACTTGCTTGATACAACCTTCTCAGCATTTTGGGGTTAAATCCGAATGGGGACTTGTAACAAGTGGTGTTCCACAGGGATCAGTCTTAGGCCCATTGTTATTTATAATATATATCAATGACCTTGATGAGGGAATTACTAGTGATATGAGCAAATTCGCCGACGACACGAAGATAGGTAGGATAATTGATTCAAACATAGATGTCATAGAACTTCAGGAAGATTTAGACAAACTTAATTCGTGGTCAGAAAAGTGGCAGATGCAGTTCAATGTAGATAAATGCAAGGTTCTGAAGCTCGGGAGTGTCCATAACCCAAGCACTTATAAGTTAAATAACGTAGAACTTAGCCATACAGATTGCGAGAAGGACTTGGGGTGATGGTAAGCAGCAACCTTAAACCAAGACAGCAATGCCTAAGCGTACGTAATAAGGCAAATAGATTACTGGGATTTATATCAAGAAGTGTTATCAACAGAAGTCCAGAGGTTATATTACAGCTTTATACATCATTAGTAAGGCCTCACCTAGATTACGCAGCTCAGTTCTGGTCTCCATATTACAGAATAGACATAAATTCGTTAGAAAACATTCAGCGTAGAATGACTAAATTAATACATAGCATGAGAAATCTTCCTTACGAAGAAAGATTGAAGACCCTAAAATTACATTCACTTGTAAGACGTAGAATGAGGGGAGACATGATCGAGGTATACAAGTGGAAAATGGGTATTAACAAAGGGGATATAAATAAGGTCTTGAGGATATCTCTCCAAGAGAGAACCCGCAATAATGGATTCAAGTTAGATAAGTTTAGATTTAGAAAGGATATAGGAAAGTATTGGTTTGGAAATAGGGTAGTTGATGAGTGGAACAGTCTGCCTAGTAGGGTTATTGAAGCTAGGACCTTGGGTAGTTTCAAATTTAGGTTGGATAAATTCATGAGTGAGAGGGGTTGGATTTGAGTGGGACTCCGCATGAGTGGGTAGAATTGTCAAAGCTTATTTCTTGGGTAGCATTGAAAATTGGGTTGAGCAAATATTCTGTTAGTGGGACGGATTGTGAAGGACCTGCCTAGTATGGGCCAACAGGCCTGCTGCAGTGTTCCTCCTTTCTTATGTTCTTATGTTCTTAATTGGATGGTTAAAGTCTCTCACATGAATAAATAGAGCATTAGAATCTTGTCCAGTTCTAATGTTATATTTATGTTGTTTAATCTTAGTTCAAGACTTTTACAGTTTGACCATAATAAACTTTATCGCATATTTACAGGAATCTTATAGAACATCGTCAGCATTTTGGGAATTTTTATCAAAAGTCTTTTACTGTATCAAAGTAAAAAGACTTTTGATAAAAATTCCAAAATGCTGACGATGTGTCTATAAGATTCCTGTAAAATATGCGATAAAGTTTATTATGGTCAAACTGGTAAAAGTCTTGAACTAAGATTAAAACAACATAAATATAGCATTAGAACTGGACAAGATTCTAATGCTCTATTTATTCATGTGAGAGACTTTAACCATCCAATTGATTTTCAAAATGCTGAGAAGGTTGTATCAAGCAAGTCCATGGTTGAGAGGAATATAATAGAATCATGTTTCATTAAAAGCAGTTTTGAAAATAATATGAATATTTCTTTTGGTTTATATAAATTGGATTCTTTTATAATTAATAAAATTTGGGAAGAATTTAATGATAAATTGGACTAATCTTAATTCTTGGGAAGAGTTTCAGGTCCTTTCTTGTTTTTCCTCTTCACAGATTCGTGTGATGTTACGCTACTGTGAGGTGTAGTCTTTGTTAGTGTGATGTGACTGTGAGGTGTAGTCTTGCCCCTTATATAAGTCCTCTTGTCATGTTTCCTTTTATAGTTCCTTGATAATGTGAGTAGTCACGAAAGCGCTTGGAATTCCTCTATTTTTTCATAGTGGTTGTCTTGCATATATATATATATATATATATATATATATATATATATATATATATATATATATATATATATATATATAATATATATATATATTTTTTTCAACAAGTCGGCCGTCTCCCACTGAGGCAGGGTGACCGAAAAAGAAAAAAAATCCTCAAAAAGAAAATACTTTCATCATCATTCAACACTTTCACCACACTCAAACATAATCACTCTCTTTGCAGAAGAGCTCAGATACGATAGCTGAGAATAGTCCCTCCCAGCTGTCACTATCCCAGACCCCTCCTTTAAAGTGCAGGCATTGTACTTCCCATTTCCAGGACTCATAAGAACATAAGAACATAAGAAAGAAGGAACACTGCAGCAGGCCTACTAACCCATGCGAGGCAGGTCCAAATCTCCAACGGCTTAAGCCAATGCCCCGACCCAGCCAGGTCAGGTTACATTCACTTAAGGAAGGAGCACTGCATCTGACCTAGTACAAGCTCACACCCATCCACACCCACTCATGTATTTAAACCTATTTTAAAACTAACAACTCTTAGCATCTATGACGGTACCGGGTTTTTCCCACTCATCCACAACTTTTTCCAAACCAGTGTTTCCCCTATATCCTTCCTGAATCTGAATTTTTCCCAACGAAACCATTGCGCGAGTCCTGTCTTGGTTGGATATTTTCACACGCTATTTACATCCTTTGTTTATTCCCGTTTTTCCCTTTTTTACACCCCAAATATCCCTAATTCTACGCCTTTTTAGGAGTAGATTCAGGGCCCCCAGTCTTCCTCTGGGAAAATTTTATAAAGGATAATTTTTCATCCCCCCTCTGTATTCCCGTGTTTTTATCCATTCTGAATACGGTGAAGAAATTGCACAAATCAAATAGGCCCAAAAAGATATATAGAGTTGAAGAAAACCTGAGGACTTCTGTTATTTATACTTCTTGATATGAAGCCAAGGATTCTGTTAGCTTTTTCGAACCTTATGCACTGTTGTCTAGGCTTAATTACTACTAACCCGAACTCCCAAATCCTTCCGCAATTACAAGTAATAAGATCTATATTATTCATTATATGTGGCATGGTTATTGTCCTGCCCAACATTTAAATTTTCATTTTTTTACATTAAACTGCATCTGCCCTTCTCCACCCTGCTCGTCTATTCAAAACATCCTGGGCTTTTGTCCTCGTTTGAATGAATTGGACGGCCTATTTTGGGTCATCAGCAAATTTCTTATGCTACTATTTATTCCCCCATCTATGTCGTTTTGTAAATTGTAAACAACGGGGGGCCCAAAAATGCCCCGTGGAACACCGCGAGACACGCCCCCCTTCTGATTTCTCTCCATTTATGCAAACTCTCTGCCGCCTATTAGTCAACCATGCCTCTACCCAGGAAAAAAATTTTCCTCCTATTCCGGGGCCTTAAGCCTCAGTAGCCCCTGATGTGGACTTTTCAACCATGAAGTCCATATACACTATCATATTCATTCCATGATCTTCTCAAACACCTTAGTGAAAAAGTTAGTAAATTCGTAAACATAACGCTGGGGGGAACCAAACACATGGGTCACTGCAGTGTTTAGAATCTATTAATTTGGGGAAGGAGGTTTTATATTCAGGGGAAAAT